>JABUQX010009238.1:62500-88277 GCA_015478945.1 Trachelipus rathkii | reverse complement strand
CCAAAAGAGAGAGTGAAACTAAAGATGTTAACAACATTAGGTTACAATGCATCATTTTTGAAAATGTGAAAAAAAATTATTAAAGAACTATTTGTTAATATATAATAGTTTTATTTACTTTTTATTTTCTATTGAAGTTAAATTACTTAAATGTAAAAAAAATAAAAAATTAATAAAAAAAAATGATGAAAAAAAAACAAAAAAATCAAAAAATCAATAAAATCAAAAAAATATTGATTATTTAAATAAATGATAGGGATCTTAACATTTTTGATTTTTAATTTGATTTTTTCGTGCCATCCCTGCAGTGTAAGTAATACCAAGTATCAGCACTCAATAAATCGGTAAACTAAAGCTACCTGTATGTTAAATATCTGTACCATGTTATAGAATTTTATTTCAATGACTTGTTACCTTGATACATCACAGTCCAATAAGCGCCAAGGGAATAGAGTAGGCGCATGGAATATTCAGATTCAACACTACAGGGAACAGAGCTCAAACAAGACTGAACTTAGGTAAAGGCAGATGGAACAATGTTCATATAGTGATTATTTCACGGGTTCTATTAGATATTGGAAATGTTTCTAGGAGTGTCCATTACAAGTGGGATATTGCATTTTTGCATCTAAATGAGTTAGTTACCTTTAAGGCATATTTTTATGAAATTGATGATACTACAAAGGGCAATATATTTTCTGGATGCCATTGGCTCACAGCTGAATGGCATATGTTCAAAATGGGGTGTGCTAATTTAGGCCAATTCCAATCAAAATTTGTCATCTTAGACATTAAAGGTCATTGAGGTATTTATCGACTGACCAAGTATATGCTTATCGACTCTGTTGGGGTGTAATCAAAGGAAAAATGATGAATATTTCGGCAATTTAGAAGTTGGAACCAATTGAACTCATTCTCGTTAGCTAACATTAGCATGCAGAATCTTGCAGTATTATTATCCATTTCCAAACCTACTAAAATCTAAAGCTGATTACCGAATTTATAGTAAAGAAGGTGGTATTCTTCCCGGAGTTGGTTGATATAAGATTATAAATATTTAACTGACGGTCACAAAAACCTATTTAATGTGATTCAAAGAATCAATAAATTTCCTGATTCAAATGCTAGGAACATTTGTTATTAAGTTATAGATAATAACAGTTATTTTGCTTATGGTGAAAATATTCTCATTGGAATGTTAGCCGACGAGGATGAAGAGGTCAGAAGGAATAGCGGTTAATAAAGTTTTGCATTTGAAAGGCCTCATAGAAGACTATTCTGGTGAAGGAAGATGATTTTGTAGGGAAGGTTGAGCTGGTGATGATGAAAGGAAGCAAATGTTAGCTGAAAGTATTATGCCCTTCAATGAATAATGAATTGTAAGAGTGTTTTTAAAAGCCAAAGATTAATTCAAAGCCTGTATGTTATTATATAATGACCCAATTTCCAATGCAACACAATTCAACCGGTTTTTAAGACTGAGTAAAGACTGTTTTAAAAGTACTTGCGATTTATTGAGAAACCATCATTAAGAATAACCCAATAATGTCACAGGCCAAATGTTGAAGTAGACATCGTAAAACTGTTTCTGAAGCTTCAGCATCGTGATTGGACACGATCGCAGAGATAAAAGTTATTCGAAAACAAAATTAGATCCAGGAAATTATATTAAATTTCAAATCAAAAAAATGGTACACAAGAATTTTTTATATATTTTTTCTCTGATTTTTCTATATAAATATCACTGCACTACAATTGTAAAGATTTTATATCTTGATAGTTAATTTGAACATAGGAGTAATATAACTTAAAAGTATCGTTGTCAATTTTTGTACGTATATGCCACTATTCAACTAAAAAACAATAAAAACTTTAGTTTTCTTGGCAATAATTCATAAATACTGTTAGGAATAAATAGGTTATTTCAACTAAGACCATGTTCTAATTTAATTCTGCAATCATTATTCGTAGCTAATTGATTGCTTTCAGCTTATGTTATAAATATTAGGATCTTTTTTGTATTTTTAAAATCAATCAAAAGTCATAATTTATCATTTTCGAGATCGAAACCCAAGTGGTCAAATCATAAAATAATAACAACCTGACTTTTTTCTCATAAATGTGTTTTACAAATTAAAAGCCAGGTATTAGGAGGGGACAAACTTTTTGACTTTGTTAAAAGTTTTTTATTTACAATAAACAAAATAATATATAATAGATATATATATATATATATATATATATATATCTATATATATATATATTATATATATAATATATATAAATATATATAATATATGATATGTATAATATGTATATATATATAATATATATATATATATATATATATACATTATACAGTATATATATATACTATATTAATATATATAGTATCATATATATATATATTTACTTATATAATTATATATAAGTATATAGTTATATATATATATTATATATATATATATATATATTATATATATACTATATATATATATATACTATATATATAGTATAATACATATATATTATATATATATTATAATAGGATATATATTATAATATATATATATTATATTATATAGTAATATATAATAAGTATATATATATATATATATATATACTATATTATAATATATATTAAATATATTTATTATAATATTATATATATATATTAAATATATATATATAATATATATATATAATTATATATAAATATATATATATATATATATATATTATATATATATATATATATATAATATATATATATTATATATATACATAAATAATATATATATATATATATATATATAGTATATATATTATATATATATACTAATAATATATATATTACTAGTATATATATATAATAGTATATATAATATATAATATATATATAATATATATACTATATATATAATATATATATATATAAATTATATAAGTAGTATGGGGCGTATATTGGCACGACGAGGTCAAGAGGACACGTAAGTTTAGCCTGAACCTTGGACCTTTTTCGAGCTCTGAATTCTTTACCTGACTTGGACCATTTTTGGGCTTGACCTTTGTTGGCATTGACCTTCTTTGGGCTCTAACTTTTTTGGGCCTAGACTTTGTTTCGACCACCCCCTTGGTCTTTCCAGGGTCAATTTGGCACCACGGTAAATTTTTTGGCAACCCACATTTTTTGGAAAACCAATTTTTGGCAACCTAATTGTTGGTCAACCCTTCAAGAAGGGTTGCCGCCAAACGGTGCTTAAGCAACCGTGTTAACGTACCACCTAAATGGTTTTTTCGACCAAACCTTTGGTCTTCCATGGGTCAATTTTGGCCACCCCTAATTTTTGGCCACCTTTGAGGCTTACCCTATTTTTGTGATGTCTTACCTTTGTGCCTTGGACCTTTGTCTCCAAGCTTGAACAGATACCATGGTATTTTTGACCCAAGGTAATGTTTTTGTACCTTCCTTTAAGGGGCTAGCCCTTTTTATGATGTCTTGACCTTGTTAAAACGCAATGATATGTTTCGGCCTTGATCCTTGCAGATACCAGTGGGTCCAAATTTTGGCCTCACGGTAATTTTGGCGCACTCGGTGGTCCCACCGTCAATATTTCGTTCCTAACTGAACGTATGATGGATCTATCTAATTGAACACCACACACACACACACACACACGACACACACACACAGCACACACAGATTTACTTACACTCGAACACAGATTTACATACTTACTCACAAGCAGATTTACTTACACTCACACAGATTTACTTACACTTATACAGTACACATTCCTATGACACTTATACCCTATTCACCTATGAACCTTTACATTTTACACATAACATTACATTTACAACTTATACACTCACACGTTCAAACACACTACCAACGCTTTGGTCTTCCCATGGCTCAATGTTTTTATGACATCAGTCATTTATTGATGATCATCTTGTGATGAGTCATCTTTTAGCGGTTCATACTTTTGATGGTGCCTATATTGACGGTACAGCTTTGGTGTTCCCAATCACCGTAAGAGGTATCTAGGGATGTTCTATTTAGTGTCTATTGGAGTATAGATGTGTGCCAGTGATGCCATGGTGAGTGTCCAAGTAGTCAATGAGTGCCAATATGCAAGTGAGTGCCATGAAGTGCCAAGTGAGTGCCACATAGTTCCAAGTGAGTGCCACATAGTGCAACTGAGTGGCACCTTTTTTCAAGCCTTTTCTAAGCCTCCCTGAGCCCGATAGCCCAATATTGGCTGTTCTACGCCGCTAGGTAATACAGGTATGAGGAATCGAGGATGTGTACTTATACAGATGAGTTGCTAGCAATGCTGTCCTACTAGAGTTGTATTTTCTAACCACTTATAGGAGTGACAGAATATAATTCTAAAAGAGCTACACATTGAGACAGTGAAACGCCAAACGTTTCAGAGTCACGTCGCAGGTGACCCTGCGCGAACACCGCCGCGTGCGCACCGCAGTGCGCAATATTTCCTGCGTAACGCTCGCCGCGTGGCCCGGCAGGCGCAATTTTTCCGGCGTAACCGCCGCCGCGCGCGTCCGCAGACGCCAATATTCCCGCGCGAACAAAAAATATGATATCAATGTACGCCAAATAGAAATTCTTTCAATATAGCTTATGAGTTCAATGTCATTTTTACTACCGAACTGGTACGAAATTTTATGAAAACATATACTTTACATACTTTAAAGCAGTAAATCAGTACAAAAATCTACCCACCCCATCCTAGACACCCAACCGGGATGGTATGCTTTTGTTTTACCGCTTTACTGCTTTAACATCATGTGTTTACCTCGCTTAACATATGTTTTAACTGCTTAACTTCATATACATTACATACCTTAAAGCCGTAAATCAGTCAAATCACAATAGGAGATGTTACATAGCAACGAAGGGCTAACTTTTGTTTTTACTAGTTACTGCTTTAATCGATATCCTTAAAGCAGTAATCAAGTAATCAATAGAGGTGTTAGCCGTAAGGGATTAGTCTGCTTTTTTGTTTTAGCTGTTTACTGCTTCAACTCTCTTGCTTTCCTGCTTTAAATCTCTCTGCTTTAACTGCTTTAACTCTCTGCTTTACTGCTTTAACTCTCTGGCTTACTGCTTTAACCACTGCTGTTACTGTTTGAACATTCATTGCTTTACATTGTTTTTAAACTCATATATTTATTACATTAATGTTTCTTGTTATATTTTTTTATTTTTTGTTTAATACTTTTTATTTATTATTAAATTTTTATTATTTGCTATTTTTTATTTGTGTTTAATCTTTTTTAATTTTTAAATTGTAATGTGAAGGAATAGAAAATCACACAGAGTTCTGTCTTATAACTTTTTTTTAAATAAAATTGTTAAGGTAAGTTACATAACTATATACTTTACTGCTTTACAGGATTAATTAATCTCATTATTCATTATTGCAGCTTAACGAGTAATGGATCGTGAGAAATTTACTTCGAATCGGCATCAATGTCTTTGTTAGATGCCTAAACGATGTGACAAAGCAAATGTAAATGTTTAATGTTGCTATATGCAATGGAAATTTCTTTGATAAACCCGTAAAAATCATATGGTGTTATTATGTTTATCAGGAAAAATTTAAAGAATATAAATGATGTGATTCAATTTCATGTAAGCGGTATACGAGTATTAGACTCGTTGGATAATATATCATGGGTCACAAATTTTGTATTATATGCTTTAATGCGACAAATTGAATTTGGAAATAGGAGCAAAAGCGTTTTCAGTATAATCGAACCATGTAAATAGTTGCGCTGAAAACAACCCAGAATATTTTTTATCAAAGCAAGCATATGCGAAGTGTTTCTTTAAACAAACAGTATTTACTGTTGTTTGACAGAGAAGAGACATGAGTCAATAATGTATCTTGGCAACCATCAAATTTTCCACTCAAGGAAAGAGTTCTTTAAATAATTATAAGAGGTGTACTGTCATCCTTCAACGGTTATTTGATGTGTGAACTTACCCAAAAAAGTACAGAGGTGTTACTCCACCGCCCAACATCTACGCACTGTTATGAATAGAAAACTGTAATCACCAACCCTGAATAATGAGTCTCTAGTTGCAAAGATTACCGTCTTATAAAAAATATTTAAAAGCTGAAACCTCTGAAAAACGTAACTAATTAGTGAGGATGAGAAATCCATCCAGTGTGTATGTGAATGTCTCGTTTAAACATCTTATTAAAAGGAAATTTCCTTAAAGCAGACCTCAGAAGGTAAGTCTACGCCGTTTAGAGGGAGAACATTGCAATTAAAAAACTGCTCCCTCAACATTGAATAAGATCTGAAAAATAATAGAGAAGTTAACTAGCACTGGCGATAGGAGGGGGTATTCTACATTACTGCTTGCTCCGTTAGTAGCTCCGCATTGATAACTAAGTGTTGTCCCATTGATTGAAGAAGGTTGCTGGTACTTCATATAGGATGCGAGTAAAGAGAAATGAAGTAATACATAATAACAGCATCGGTACTGAATTCAGTTCCTCAGATTCAGCATGGTCACTAGCCTCAATATGGGCAGTTTAGTTGCGGCACTTGCGCAAAATCCACTAATCAGATCGTTTCATCATTCCAATCTGCACCCCACATACGCGAGATATTAAGCGCAATGCATTCGACATTACAACTCTTTCCAAAATCCATGCAAGCAAGCGAGCTTGCACCAACATGAATCGCTTATATTGTGAACGGACTTCATATGCTTTTAAGCATCGTGAACTCATAGCTTAGTATGATCCTAGGAAGTTGAAGCGATGAACGTCAAGTATATCGAGAAAGAAGGTGTACTCAGACATATAGTATCTCAGACTCATGGTAAGATCATGAGAAACGGCCATCTTATACCAAGATGACCATAAAAATGATAAAAGATCTTGCTGCGACTTGCGTACTTCAGCTCCTACGTAGCCCGCTAACGATAATGCTAGATATTCCTAATGAAGTTAAAACTTGAAGTGAAAAATGAAGATAAATTTAAAAATATCCTAGGGAGAGCTTAGCCTATTCAGAGTACTGCTAAATCAGTGAATAGCTTATATAAATTTTAAAAACCAATGTAACTTTAATGAAGCCCAGGACAGATCGTAATTAAATGATGAAATAGTTAAAGATTCAAAATATTGTGGATTTGATAGGTGGATCTTTCACGTAACTGGAAGAAAGGTCTCTGTAAAAGGATGGAATGATATCAAACATGAAGGACATTAATTTCCCCAGAACTCTTAATCTATAATACATCAACGATTAGCAGATTTGATAATTATGCCGTACCCTCCTAAGACCTATTAAGTCCTCTGGTACTCTACGCTTCAGAATAAATTTTTAAACGTGTTCACAGAGCGAATAAGTAAAAACTTATATAAACCTATTTGAATAAAGCGAAATTAGTTGTTTATGGAACATTTTATTCAGCTGTAGTGCTTGTAAATAAATAAATTTATGTTATTTTAAACCTATTTTCTTTAACCCTTGGTGCCGTTATATCACATTTTTGTGGATAAATTATATATATAAATATTATATATATATTATATATATATATATCATACTATATATATATATATGTATATATATAATTATATATATATAATTATATATATATAGTATATATATATATATATGAGTATATATAATATATATTTAATATATATATATATATATAATATGATATAATAGATATAATTATATATAATATATAGTATATATAGTATATATAATATATATATTATATACTAATATATAAATATATAAATATAGCATTTACATGTGGGCCAGTAGCCAACATGGACGGCAAAGGGAGGGTAGTTGATAAGTTATTTACTTTCAATCTGAGGACACCAAATCGTTTTGGGGGGTTTCACCAGGTTTTCTTTAAGGTATCCCGCAATGATTGAGAAAAAAGGTTAAACGCAATTTAGAAAGGGTGAAGAGGCATTTACTCTACATAAACCTGTAAGTAAAAAAATTCCCTTCACGGAAACCATAATCTCCACGCTCGAAGGTATGCAATAGATTTTATCTGCGAAATGAATTTAAATATATGGCTCTTACTAATGAGGATTTCAATACATATATTTTTACTATGACAGTATACTCTTAGATAGCTTGTGTGTTGAAGCCTTAAAAGATAAAAGATCAGTCACAGTTGCCACTGCAGTACTTGAAATTACAGAGGATGAGTAGGAGAACACCTAAATCATTCTGGACACAGATTCAGGAATGGAATTTAAGGGTCGAGAGAGTTTCAGGAGCTGACTTGGGAGTATGGTATAAACTATTACAATACATTTTCAGTTAATAAAGCGGCAATAGTTGGAAAAGTGCAAATAACTATAAAAGGAAACGCATGCATAAGGTAACTTCTACTAAAAATGAATACTTTTAATAATTGTGATATGTATCTTGGATCGATCTTACTTATTCTTTAACAGTATTCTTACCATAAGAAACTATAGAAGTCAACGACTTTAGAAATCGTCAAGATAACTAGAAGGGCCGTATAAGCGCTATATGGTCGAAATAAGTAAAACAAAATAAAAGATAATGTCAGGAATAAAGGTATAACGATTCATGTAAGAGTTTCTCGAGACCAGAAAGAAAGGTTAAAAAGGCATTGAAATCCGGTTGGACTACCGGAAGTTTCTTTAAAGTTCACGAATATCCGTCCATCTCTCGTCGTGATAGTTTTAAAGTATATTACCCTGGAGATCTAGATGGTGAACAAGATAGAAAGGAGGATGTTTATAAACAAGAAATACAAAAAGTGAGGTTCAATCCTGTATCAGAATCAATATAAAATGAAAAGAAAAATATTAGCTACAGAGAGGATAAATGGAACAATAAGCAGTAATCTGGTGAAAGGGGGTGATATCCACTCGCCAAGTTTAGATCTAAATATATATAAGCAGTGAATTATAGAATTACTTAATGTCAGTTTCATTACAATATGGGGTGTGGTTAATCACTTTTATATATACTCTGCCCCCCCCCCCGCCGATCCTCAGGCTTCCTTCGGATTGTTACTTCCTGATAATAATACTACTCTCGGATTTTTACAACTCGTTTAGATGAACGTCCATACAACTTAAAAGAGAGGCATAACCGAAGTAGGATTAACTGTAAATGAAATTTAAAATTACTGCGACATTCAAGGGAAGAGATTTACAGGTCAACAATCTATCTGGATGGGCGGTGTAACGGCGTGCCTCGGCTCTCGATCGAGCGTGTCACACGCGTGGAAGATACTCGTATCATGAAAAGGACACAATATCGCCAAAAAGCCTGAATAGGACAACATTTGCTACAAAGAATACTTCGTGAGAATTTTACTTTTGCGGCAGGTCACTGTAATTACAATCGGTGCCTGCTATTGTTTTAAAACATATGAGTAAGAGCAGTTAAAAACATGATTATAGAGCAGTAAAAAACAATGAGCTTGGAAGCACTAAAAAGTTAACAGTAAAACAATGAGTTAAGCGAAGTAAAAACAGAGTATGAGGTTAAGCAAGCTAAACATATGATGCTAAACGCAGTTAATACAATATGAGATTAGCCAGTAAGGACAGTACAAAAAGCCATACCAACCCCACTTGTTGCATGGGTAAATACTTATTTGATTTACTGATTTATCTGCTTTTATAGGTATGTAATTGCTTAACTTAAATATTTGAGTTAAGTAAAGAGCGTAAAACAAGAATTGAGTTAAAATAGACAAAGGCTAAAACAGTAAGAACCAAAAGCATACATAACCCTTACTGGTTCTGGAATGTTAAGCACACCTCTTGAATTTACTGATCTTACTTGCTTTAAGGTATGTAAATGTGCAAAAAAAATTTAATTAAAGCAGTAAAACATGAGAGTTAAAGCAGTAAAGCAGTAAAAAGATACTAATCCTTATGCTATGTAGCATCTCTATTGATTTACTGATATTATCTGGCTTACGGGTATTTTAAGTTAATCAAAATTATGAGTCTTAAAAGCAGTAAAGCACAGAGTGAAGGCGAGAGATGATAGTTGTAGAAGGCGGGAGTAAAGCAGTGAGGTTAAAGCAGTAATATCTGAGTTAAAAGCAGTAAAACACGTAAAACAAAAGCATGCTATTCCCTTAGGTGTTAGGTAATTAACACTCCTACTTGGATTATGAGTTTAATCTCTTATCAGAAATGTTTATGATTTTTAATCTTTTATTTCGACAAGCACTCCACACAGCAGCAAAGACATAATATTAGATGAGGTCATGGAGTGATTTTTCCGTCTTAATACCAATTTTCAAATTTGATATTAAAAAATTTAAGCAAAGACCTAATATTAGATGTCTGTAATGAAGTTTAATCAGTTTTTAGGTTTCGCGAAAGAATGTTTTTAATAAAATGTCTTAAATATGAAATAAAAAATGAATGACTCATAGTATAATTTGAAATAAGATAATTCTGTTGAAATGTGTTAATGTAGAAAAAATGAATTGATCATATTATTAGTATATTTTTCATTTCCCGCAGAAATATCGCGCCTGCGGGCGCTAGGCGGCGGCGACGCGGAAATATTGCGCCTGCGGGCGCGACGCGGCGGCGCACCTTGGCGGGGTGCGGGTTTGTCAGGCCTCTTCGCGGCGGAGGGGGCAATGGCGGCTGGCTGATGGTACGTGCGCTACGGAGACTAGGGAAGGACATCAATATGTGAGCTCGGTCTGCGTATGCATGATGGGTAGATAAGTTACCTAAGAAAAGGTTAGGTTTACTATCCATTTTATAGTATGAATGCATCAATATAGATGGGTATCAAGAAAAGATGGACGGCATCAAAAGAATGATCATCAAGAGATGAACTTGACAAAGTTGCAGGACTTAATCGCTGAAGCAACCAAATAGAAATATCAACAGATGAGCATGCCAAAGTTTGAGGCCAGCAAAATATCATGGAGTGTGCGCGCGTAGTGAAGTGATCTGTGGCGAGGTGTGAATGTAGAGTTGTATAGTGGTTTAATTGTAAGTGTCTATGGAGAGGTGTATGCTATGAAAGTCATAGTGTGGTATAGAGTGTCAATAGTGGAATGTGTGGTATATAGTGTCATAGTGCTATGTTGAGGTCGCGTGTGTGCAAGTATCATATATATAGTAATATATATATATATTATATATATATATATACGTTACATATATATATAAACATGATATAATAATATATATAATATTAAATAAATATATTATATATTATATATATATATAGTATATAAATATAATCATATATATATATAACTATATATATATTATATATATATATATATATATATTATATATATATATTAAGTATATATATATAAATAGCCGCAGGGCATCGGCGTTTTAGCTGGGGCCCGTCCGTCGCGATCGTGTATATATAAGTATATATATATATCTATATATATTCATATTATAATATAGAATATAGTATACTATAGTATAATATATATATATAATATTATATATATATATTATATATATATTTATATATACTATATAATATATATATATATATATATATATTATATATATATATATATATATATATAGGCATATAACGTGTAGAAAAATACGTAATCTTATTAGTAAGGAATGCATCCTGCACTTGTGTAATATACATTCCGAAATCGCATTCTCTCATATACCTTCAAACCTAGTGGTAACAACCCATATTAGAGCTATTCTAGGCTCAGGAGGCTAGAAAAAGGCTTGAAAAAAGTGGCACTCGTTGCAACAGAAAAAAGGCAACTATGTTGCAGTCTACTTGGAGACTACTGTCACTCATTGGGCTCATTGGCACTCACTTCGGCACTACATTGGCACTTCATTGGCAACTCGACTTGGCAACTCACTTCTGCGGACTCATGCAGATACTATAGAATACTAATAATGAACATCCATAGAACTCTTTGCTCTTTACCGTGTGATGTGGCGAAACTGCATCAAAGTTGAACTCCTATCAATGAATCTTGAGTCATTCAAATAGTTGAAATCATTCAATATAGATGCCACAGGAGATGACGTCATTCCAAATTGAGCCATAAATGTTGAGCACTCAAGTGTAGGGCGATGTGTAGGCTAGGCTATGAGGGTGTACCGCTAGTGAAGGCTGGTGGAAATCCTATGTTACGGTGTAGGTGTAGGCTAGGTGAAGGCGTGGAGCTACGGTGTAGGTCGTAGGTGTTAGGTCTAGGTGAAAGGCTGGTGGAGGCTAATCGGCTGTAGGTGTAGGCTATGGTGAATGCTGAGTGGAATCTAGAGGTGAGGTGTAAGGCTAGGTGAAGAGGATTGGGTGGACGGCTAGGTTCGGGTGCTAGGCGTAAGGTGAAGGCTAGTGTATGCTCGGGTGTAGGGTGGCTATGTGGAGGCTGGGTGTAGGCTATATGGAGGCTGGGGTGTAGGCTAAGGTGTAGCTAGTGTGTCGTGGTGTGGTGTGTGGTGTGTGTGTGTCGTGTGTGTGCTGCGCGCGCGCTGTAGGCTACAGGTGTGTTAGGTGTGACGAGAATACTTCAAAAATAGGGTCATAAGCCCCCCCCCTAAAGGGGGTCAAAAATTAGGGTGGGCCAAGATTGACCAATGGAAGACCAAAGGGTTGTCGCAAAAAATTGTGGGGATACGTATCAGACGGTTGCTGACGGCGTGCCAATGCAAAAGAAACCGTGTTTGGCCGGCAACCCTTCCTTCGAAGGGGTTTGCATAAAGCAAAGTTTATGGGTTCGGCCGGGAAAAAATTAGGGGTTGCCAAAAAATTAGGGTTGCCAAGAAAATTAGGGGTTTTCAAAAAATAGGGTTCTCAAAATAAATAGGGTTCTCGAAAAAAGTTTAGGGTTCTCAAAAAAATGTTGGGTTCATAAAAAAATAGGTCCAAAAAGATAGGGTTTCAAAAATTTGGGTCTCAAAAAATTGGGTTCTCAAAAAATAGGTTCGTCAGAAAAAGGTCAAGTGCCGAAAAAGGTAAAAGGCGGTAAAATTGGCCAAAAAGGTCAAGGTTCACAAAGGGTCAAATAAGGTCAAGGAGCCAGGTACCGGTCGTGCATATACCCCCCATAAAACTACTTTAATATAATATAATATATATAATCATAATATATATATTATATAATATATATATATATTATATATAGTATATATGATAATTTAAATAATTATATTAGTATATATATATATATCATATATATTATAGTATATATATATATTATAACTATATATATAATTATATATATATATATATTTATATATAATATAGAATATACTATTAATATATTTAATATATATATAAATATATATATATATATATATATATAATTAATATACTATATATATATATGTACATATCTTTTTAAAATACAATACAACTAAAAAGAAGGAATATTATGCTCTTTAAGTTATTTTTCTTTCTTTTTTTGTTGGTATGAGATTATTAGCGTGGGTACAAACTAGGTCTCGCGCTCAGTAAACTGAGACCTGGGTATTTGCCTGTTGCCCTAGTCGGTTAAGAGGGTTTCTATATATATATTATATTATATATTAAATGCATTAATGTTATATAATTATTTCTACCATATATTTTAATATATATTATCTATACTGAATATATATATTATATATTTTATATATATAATATATAATATGATATTTATATATTGATAAAAACACGTTTGTTTTGTATTAGATGGGAGCTCTGGATCAGAATATAAATTTAGTTCACAAGGTAGTCTCTCTATGGGTCTATTAATTTAGACCCTTAACCTTGATACCTTTCTAACCTAACCTGACCTAGACCTAACACATAATCTAACTTAACCTAAACTAACCTAACTTAACTCCTAACCTAGCCTAACGCTACTAATATACCAACTTAAACCTACCTACCTACCTACCTACCTAACCAACCTAACCTTAACACTAATCCTAACCCTACATCAAAGCGTGACCCAAAACCTACTCTTAGCTCAACTTATTTCAAAGGATTAAAATCATATCGCGAAAGAAAAATTCCATTTCGCCCTAGAAATCTATTTAGTATGATAGATGCTACTGTGAGAATTTTTTGTTGATCCACATGTCCCGTTCCGCTGTGCGGTGTTAAGTAGCTTCGTCCTATATATATATTATTAGATAATATATATATGAATATATATACAATATACTATAATATATATATAGTATATATATTATATATTATATAAATATATAATATTATTATATATATTTATATAATATATATATATAGTATATAATATATATATATATACTATATATATATTTATATAATACTACTATCATTATATATATATTATATATAATAGTATATAATATATATATAGATAGTATAATATATAAATAATATATAAATATATTAATATATATATATATATTATATATATATATAATAATATACTATCCTATATATATATATATATTATTATATATATATATAGTATATATATATATATATATATATATATATAGTATATATATATATATTAATATATATATATAATATATACTTCTATATATAATTATAACTATATATATATATAATAGTATATACTATATATATATATATATAAATATATATATAATGATTATATATATATCTATATAGTAATAGCTAGTATATATATATATATATTATATATATATAATAAGTATTATATATAATATATATATATATAAATAGTATATATATATATATATATATAATAATAATATATTATATATACTATATATATATATGATATGTAATATAGTATATAATATACGGTATATAATATATATATATATTTAATATACTATAAATATATATATACTATATATCATATAGTTATATATTATATATATATATTATTATATATATAATTATAATATATAATTAATATATATATATATATATATAAATATCATAATATATATTTATATACGGTATGTATATATTATATATTTATATATATATATATATATATATATATAATAATATATAAGTAGCCTATATATATATATAATATATCATATATATATACTTATTATATATATATATATTAATTATATGATATTATATATATATATATATACGGTTATATATACTATAAGGATATATATATATATCATATATTAATATATATATATATATATATTAATATGATATATATATAATATATATAATATATCAATTGATATATTATAAATATATATTCAATTTCCAACATGACCAAGCAACCTACTGACGCGGTAGTTAAATGAACCTCCAGATTAAAGAGTATATGAGATTCGGTGGTTACATATAGATATATATATATATATATATATGAATAATATATATATTAATTAGTATATATATATATATAGTATATGATTATATATAGTATACTATATATATAAATATATATATAAGTATATATATTATATAGTATAATACTATATTGCGCAATTAGTGTACGCACGAAGTCCAGGCTACAAGGGGAAATCTATGATTCAAGTCCTTCTCTTAGATACTAGGTAGCAAACTACCCACTAATGCAGTTTCCCCCCCTAGAATGATGGAATGGCCGTAGATGCTAACCATTTATATATAGTATATATATATATATATATATATATATATTCATATATATAATATATATATATTATATATATTATATAAATATATAATATATATATATATATATAATATATATATATATATTATATATTATAATTAATTATATATATATATATAGTGTGTCGTTTCATTATGAAATATAGGAACGCTCACAGGAAACCGCAAAATAAGATAGAAATGTGAAATCTTCACCAAATAAAAGGGAAACTCTCCAAGTTTGATGACGCATGATGAAGCAACACCACGAACTGCGCAACGCGGATCAGGCCACGCTCAGGCAACGCTCAGGCCGGCAGTTTCGCGAATGTGGGACGTTTTAAAGAGGAAAGTTCGAGTCTGTTCCCTGTGGGCTTTAGCGCGAATGTCGAATCCGTGGGAGCCAAATACGAGTGAGACGTGAATTACGTCGCGGTGTAACAACGAAAGCGCGCACACATAAGGATCAAAAACAATTCTCCGGTGGATAAAAAGCATGCTGAAGGAGGAACTCGGCAGTGTAATTTGATGAAACCCGGCGTTCTGGTAGGCCCATGCGGTAAATTGACGAAGGTCGCGGTAGAGGCTATAAGCGGGAGATGCTACCTAAGGAAGCCCCCTAAAGATATCAGATGCGACTGCCATGTTTCTTCTCGAACAAATGACAATATAGGCCAAGACCTGACAGTTGTTCATATGGTGGTTAAAGTAAAAACGTCTACGTTTTGTCGAGTTAGCAAAATTGGCAGCGCTTAGTCAAACCCGCGGATAGAACCCCAACGATTCTCGTTTGGCTACAGATAATTGCCTTTCTCATGAGATCGGCAAATGATTGAAACGCATGTTCTGCCTGCGCAGAAAATTGTGTGTTTAGCGACGAGGGCGACATTCGCAATGTCTCTGACATATCCATGCGCCACAGACATCTGAATATGGGCAGCTGAAAATCCTTGTGACTACAGAGAGTACGAACGTAACAACCCTAAAGTAAATGTGTGGTGTTGCCTGATGAATGATAGTGATAGGCCCATTTTTTTTTTTTTGGCAGAGCAGACTGTGATGGGAAGCAACTACCTTGACATGTTGGAGTAGTATGCAGTGCCACAATTTCCAGAAGGTGTCATCTTTCAACATAATGGCGCTCCTCCACACTTGTTTGCAAGTTCCTGAATACAACATTCCCCTAGCGGTGGATAGGCAGGGATTCTGTCACGCCATGGCCACCACAATCCCAGATCTAACGCACTTAGACTTTTACTTGTGGATTTATGTGAAGCAACATGTCTACAGTGAATGTATCAATGACATTAATCATTTAAAATGGAATCACAGACGTTGTTCACTGTTACACCAGACATCCTTAACTGTGTGTGGGAGGAACTTAATTATCATTTAGATGTGTGTAGGGCAACACATAGAAGCCACATCAAACTGCATTGAATAGGTATGAAACTCAGAGGGTTTCCCTTTTGTTTGGTGAAGATTTCACATTTCTATCTTCTTTTGTTGCTTTCCTGTGACCGTTCAAAAGTGCACCATGACTTTACAGACACCATATATATATATATATATATATATATATATATATATATATATATATATATATATATATATTATATATATATATATAATATATATATAATATTATATATTATATATATATATATAATAATATTTTACATAATAAAAACAAAGAAATAGAGATATTCTTAAAACAACACAACATCCACATAGCACTAATTCAAGAAGCACACCTCCCTGAAAATCAAGTGCTCAGAACCCAAATTTTATGGATATGACTCCATTTACACCACAAAATCCCAAAAATCACTCTATTAACCTTCATACATAACTTACTACCATACACAAACACCACCACACTCAAAACAACAACATTACTAAATTGCAATACCACCAAATTTCACTCTTTCAATATAATCAACAAAAAGCCTCATAACACAATAAACATTTACATCCCACCTCACCACACTGCCCCAAATCTCACCCCAATCTCAAACCTCCTAAACCTCATAATAGGTGATTGCAACACACATCACCCAACATGGTATGAAGACCAAAGTGTAGACCAAAGAGGAATTTGTTTAATAACATATATAGATCATCTAAACATCCTCAACAATAGAAACTTTCATACTAGAATTCCCCCACAAGCAAACCAATCAAATACACCCCCAGACCTAACATTATTATGCTCCCCAAATCTCCGTGCAAAACTTCAATTTTCAACACAAACCAACCTAAACTCTGACCACCATCCCATAATCATAAAATACCAAATTACCAACAAACACAGCTACACTTATTGGAAGACTTTCTCAAATTACAAAAAAGCAGATTGGACACAATTCTCAGAATTCATAGAAAATAATACTCAATTTATAACAATCTCAAATACCACAACATTAAACACAGCTGTCCAAAACTTCACTTTAACAACAATTCAAAAAGCTGCATACCCATATATACCTCGGGGATACCTCAAAAAATATAACCCCACCCTTACACCTGAAATCTCAAACTTGATCAAACAACGAAATCTACTCAAAAAATCAACACAGCAAACTCAGCAAATTAAAACACAAATCAATAATTTAAACAAATTACAAACTTGACCAAAACACACACTTCAAATACTGTAATTTTCAAACCATCTAACAAAAAACCTACAAAACACAAACAAAATAGAATGTGGAACTTTGAAAACAATAAACAACCCAACTCCCACACACAAAAATATCAAAAATCTCAACACTCAATCCCCACATACAACAAAACAACATATCAACACCCTCTCAACTCATTTTGCAAAACAAAGTCATAAATCCACCCATCCACAAAATAGGAAAATAATCGGATCCCATAAGAAAATAAAAAGCAACCACAACCAAACAAAAATAACATTAATTTATATTAAAAACACCATAAAAACCCTCAAAAACTCATCAGCAACCGGTCCTCATAACATCTAAAACATCCGTCTTAAACACTTAGGAAATATCGCACTAACTCATTTAACACACACAAACAACAATTCCTTCAAATTAAATCATATTCCCTTCCTCAGGAAAAGAGCAGTTGTCATCCCAAAATTAAAACTAAGAAAAAAACACATCTTCCTGTCGCCCAATTTCACTACTATCCACTATATGTAAACTCCTAGAAAAGCTCATACTGAATAGAATAAAATCACACATCTCCCCATGCAAAAGTTCCAACATGGCTTCCAACAAAACCACTCAACCTCAACACTCAGCAGCTCTCACAAACATTATACAACCGATAATGGACAGCTTAAATCTCAGACCCACACACAAAACTACTCATAGCAATCAACATAAACAAGGCTTTTGACACAGTTCTAGACACAATCTTATACACAAAATAATAAAATTGAGCATCCAAACTAATTTAAAGAAATGGTTATCAAACTTCTTATCAGGAAGAACAGCTCAAATTCAGATTAACAAGAAGAAATCACGCACATTATAAATGATGTACCCCAAAGAGCAATATTATCCCTTACATTTTTCGATCTATTCACAGTAGATCTTCCACAACCACAAACAGACCACACAAACATAACATATGCCAATGACATCACCATTGCTACCACACACCAGAATCTAAACATGCAATTCTCCTAACCCAACAATACATCAACCAAATACAAACTTTGTTAGTGGACAATAGAATGTCTGCTTCACCAAACAAGTCCTCTATCACACTAATCACAACAGATTGCCAACTCGGAACTACCAATTCCCAAATCTTCGTAAATAACATCGCTATCCCACTAAACAAAGCACCCAAAATATTAGGAGTGACACTGGACATAAACACTTAGCCTTCACAAAACATTACAGCATCAGTAAACAGGAGCTAAACATTCTAAAAACCATTGCAGGCACTGGCATCAAAAATAACAAACATATCTATCACCATATATAAATAATTTATCTGCTCATCACTGAACTACGCTTCACCAGTATGACATCCACTGTTAACCAAGGGAAACATGAGAAAACTCCAAACACACAATAAACATTATAACAGGATGTACACTTACAACACCTCAGCAACATTTATATGACAAAACAAAAGATATTACCTATATAGAGACACCTAGAAATGATAGGCACCCAATTTTACGCTAAAACACACACACACCACAACACCCCTGTCACACTGCTCTCTTCAACCCCCACTCAGCACAGACTAAAACAACCTCCATCTTCCATAGTCTTTTTATACAAACAAATCCTAAGTAGCATCCAACCACACCAAACAAATATGCATTCACCTAACAGACCAATATTTAAGAAATCAACAACCAAACAATATACTAAATGATTACCCACCAGAAATAGCACTTTAATTAGCCACCATTAACCACCCAGTCATCTTTAACCAAATTAAGATGCTGTCACCACCAAAACTTACAATACTATAAAAATAGATTGAACATTAACCAAACTGAAAAAAAACAGTGATAGCCTAACGCAGTAAAAAAACCACACCACTTTTACTCACCCAAATAACTGCTTCTTATAATGTAGAAATAACTTAAATAATTCTCTTTCACTTAGGTAAACATGTGTACCTACTTATTCGAATAATATATACAATGATCAGTGATTACACAAAACTGAGCCGTCTCACTCAGTAACACACCTACTACCCTGACCTTTGCTAGACCTCCAGTACGCGCACCTTCTGACCTAAACACGGTTATCCACGATTATGTCACCAAAGGGAGGGGGCTATTTACTCTACGATTACTCTATAACCACTGATGTTATAGGGCAAGAGCAAGAGATCATTTGACTGAGATGAACTGAAAAGGGATATAAAATATATGAAAAATATATAACAACAAAAGGATAATTAATAAAATAAGCTTGCGTGAGTGCATGCTATAACTAAGCGGCCAACAAAAGAAAGCCGGAACTTCTGGCACATAACAGGAAGCAAAGGTGAAAGCACATGCGACATCAACATCCCAGCCACAGAAGACCCAACCTAAGGAGAAAAGAAAACAAAAAAAACAATCAATCTTATACCTTTCTCTCCCCCCTTCTTTCACTCCCTCTGTCACCCATTACGAAATACATACACACCAAACACAAACAAACCCACAACGGCAAAAAAAACAAAAACAGGAAAACAGAAAACCTTCAACCCTCTAAACAAACACCTCAATACACTGGCAGTTTCTCCCGTCCCTCATCCTTTCTTTCAGTTATCCTATTCATCCTCAACCTATTCTTCCTCTTTTTCACCTCCTCCACCACCACATCCCTATTCTTATATACACTTGACCTACTTCCATCACTCACAACCAAATCTCCTTTCTTGTCACACTCTTCCCTATCTTTCTTCTTCACCACCTCCCTACTCTTAAACTCATGTTCCCTAGTCCAGCTTCCTATATCCTTAAAACATTCACCTGCTCTTTTAATACTCTCCGGATTAATCAATACAACACCTCCATCACTCACACCACAAACCTCTTCCTTTTTTCCACTCTTTCCTCCCTTACTGTCACACTCTTCGATTCCACAATTCTCATCCGTTTCTCCCATATGTCCTTCCCTTTCACCACCATCAGTCCCACCACCATTCCCAGTACCCGTATCACATATTTGTACTATCTCTTCAAACTCTTTTCTCATCCTCAGCAGTCTGTCACTTTCCACCTCATCCACCTCACACAATGACTCCTCACTACTCGTATTAGTCCCAACAGATATTCCTATCCATGCTTTTGCCTCACTTTCTTTCACATAATTCACCAACCTCTTTCCTCTACCAATTCCAACCCTTTTCTCTGCACCATCACTATCATTCACCAAACACAACTTCTTCACCCCTTTGCTCTCTGTTACACTATACACATCACAAGATCTCCACAAATGTTTTTCCGAATGACAAAAATCACACCTCTTCACATTACCAAATCTATCCCACCTCCTCCGATATCCCATACCAGTCATACCAGATTCCAAGTAAACATCTCTCTCCAACTTCCTCTGAACCTTATTCAGCTTACACACCTCATCATCATAACCTTCACCTACTCTGTCCTCACAACTCCCCTCTACTCCACCTCCACACCGAAAACCAGCCCTCCTCCCTGGTGAACCCATTTCTACACTATCTTCTCCTCTCTCACCCCTACCACCTCCAAAATATACACTATTCTTTCTACCTGGTGAAGCAGCCAAGCACTCTCTCACCTCTATCACCATTACCTCGTACTTGTTGTCCCCTACCTACACCTCTACCTTCTTCCCTATGTTCCCCATCCATACCTCTTTTTGGACACTTAAACGCATAATGGTACCTCGAACAACACAAATTACACTCAGTCACATTACCAAATCTATCTCTAGCATTCAACATTTGACCATCACCCCATTCACCACCTCTGGGCCCGCTTTTCTTCATTCTCTGACTAGCATACCAACTATTACCTTCCCCACCTTCTGTTCCTTCACATCTCCTCTCTCCTTTCTTACCAAATCCCTCACAAATATTAATCAACGCATCACGGAACGTACGAAACACCCACTCCTCTTTCCCACAATAAGCCAACACCATTTGTCTTTGACTATCACTCACATCTGCTCCTTCCAATAGATGCACGCACTTCATGTCCTCACCTAACTCCACTTTGCCAACAATCTTACACTTTCTCTCTATAACCTCATACCTACTCACATATTCCCTCATTGATTCACCATTCTTTCTTTTAATATAGAAATACTCACATAACTTGTCGTATCTATCCCTTTGTTTTTCTTTCGCAAACCTTTCATCCAACCTTTGTAATATTTCATCCACACCTTCTTGTTTTCCTAACGCTTCCCAATCTACCATCCACACACACTCATAAGCCTTGGCTCCCAAACCCAACAAAATCTCCCCTGCAGGTTGTTCAAACTCATTACCATAAAGCTTGAACCACAACTTTACCTTACTCTTCCACACATCATACTCATCTGCAGACATATCACCTTTAAACTCAGGGCATGCTCTACGCACCCTTTTTTCTACCACCACCTCCACTTTCTTTTCACCACCACTCCCACTACCACCATCCTTATCATCCTTATCATCCTTACCAATCTTATCACCTTATCAACAAAAAACAAAGCCAAAAAAAAAAAAAAAAACCAGCACTCCACCAGCTGCCTCACTACGACACCAACCCACACTCAGACCAGAGCCGCTCTTCGAACTACGCTCTGCTACCACTGAAAAAAAACAGTGATAGCCTAACGCAGTAAAAGCAACCACACCACTTCTACTCACCCAAATAACTGCTTCTTATAGTGTAGAAATAACTGAAATAATTCTCTTTTACTTAGGTAAACATGTGTACCTATTTAATTGAACAATATTTACAATAATCAGTGGTTAGACAAACCTAAGCCGTCTCACTCAGTAACACTACCTACTACCCTGCTAGACCTCCAGTACGCGCACCTTCTGACCTAAACACGGTTATCCACGATTATGTCACCAAAGGGAGGGGGCTATTTACTCTACGATTACTCTATAACCACTGATGTTATAGGGCAAGAGCAAGAGATCATTTGAATGAGATGAACTGAAAAGGGATATAAAATATATGAAAAAAATATATAACAACAAAAGGATAATTAATAAAATAAGCTTGCGTGAGTGCATGCTATAACTAAGCGGCCAACAAAAGAAAGCCGGAACTTCTGGCACATAAAAGGAAGCAAAGGTGAAAGCACATGCGACATCAACATCCCAGCCACAGAAGACCCAACCTAAGGAGAAAAGAAAACAAAAAAAACAATCACAAACTACCCCAAATATCTGCATAAAATTCAACCAGGTCCCGGAAGCTCTTACACTTCCTCATAGTCTGTCTCTCTATCATCCCAAAACAACCTGGGAAATCATAGGTCAGGTGCATTCTCTGACAAATAAAAAAAATTGGAATTTTTTAACCTCACCCTCTAAGATTTTTATGAAACTTTGCATACTAAGTTAGTTTTTGATGAAAACTGAAAATGTCTGTTTTTCAAAATTTCCCTAGTGAGAGTTGCTTTTGGCCCCCAAAATTTGGAGGTTTTGATGAAACCCCCTTTTATAACAATGCCATAACTCTGGATTTATTTAAGATAGAGACATGGAACTTGTGCCATTGGATAGAGAATAAGGGGTACTGTAATATTTCTCCTATGACTTTTGACCATACAATGTACTATAAAAAATTTATAACAATTGAAAAATTTTGGGTGACCCCCGCCAATCTAAAATATAATTTTCCCCCGCTTAAAAATTACCACTGCATATGCTCTACTATGTGTAGCTATTATTCATTTGTGTATTTTTGTCTATATAGTTGAAAAAGCAGTTTGAAGTTTGGGCATTTTTTAAAAATTGGTTCATAGTTTGATGTAAGAAGTAATTTTAAATGGTTCATGAACTTCATTCATTATTTTATCTCAAATATACAAATACTTAGGAGAAAATATAGCTACTAATAGTTTGAGGGTTTTATTAATGGATTTAAAATTTATAAGCAAAATTTCCATATCTATGCTAGCATGCGTGTGTCAATAAAATACTAAGTATACTTTTAACCCTTAAATGTTCTGCTAATAACATCTTGCTTCTCTATTTAATAACCTTAGTTCAAATTCTTTTTGCCTTTCTGGTTCTTATGGCTTCATTTCTTAATGGTGCCTGTATTCCACTCTTTAAAAAAGAAACAATTTTAACTTTCCAAAATATTTTCGGGTTTTATCCAACATGTGTTTTTCTGGGGAAAAGCAGTAATGTGATGCTTTTCCATCTTGATTAAGGAAAATAATTTTATAATCATTATAGACATCACTCCATTCCATTATCATTCCTATCCAGTGTGTTCCTCATTCATAGCTGCATGCAACATAATCTCTGTTTTGTAAAGATTCGCAAAATTAATGGAGTGGTATTCCATTACACTACTGCATGCAAATATTCTCAAGCAAATCTGAAGTAATATGAGTATTTAATTGGTTTTCATTAATAGGAGCAATTTTGTGAAAACTGTGTACCTCTACTTGTTTTGGCTATGGAAAATCTTTCTTTTAACTTATTGGCTGTTTGGACAATTTCAATACTTGAAGTGAAGAAGAATAATATATATTAATTTCTTTAATTTCATTTTTTTCAAATTCATATAAACCTTTTGGTGTAACAATATGATTAGCTAGCGTTCTTTGAAGGCTTGCCTTATATGCAGCTCTTTTAACTACTCTTCCAACACAATCAAAAGCATTTTTTCCATGAGTATCAAAAAAATTCCATTTTGCTTTGATGCCAAAATCTTTCATATGATAAATAATATTGGAAAATATTTTTAAAATTTTTGTACTGTCCAGTGCATTCATCAGAGAAAAAATATTTTAGTTATGAAAGGCATTGTGCTTTTCAGTTTCCTTATCAGTGTTTCTTGGAAGCAGTACACTACTGCTGTATTATGGACAAGTTGATCTGATATAAAGCAGTAGCTCTGATGCTTTAACTCTCCATTACACTTATAAGACAAAAGGGTGAATGATTGCTTGATCATTAACCCAGTGAAAACCTTGAGCTGCATCCTGCTCCACCACAAAAGTTTAATTTTCACTAAAATCACAAATAATAATTACTTTATGAGAAATTTTCTTTTAAGTTCTTGGTATAGCTATATCTGCTTTGGGATTTGGCAATCTAGTGATGACTTTTAAGTTAACTATTCCATCAGAAAGTATTTCCACAAACAAAATTATCATTGGGAGAGGTGTGGCATTCTAAATTTGATCTGTCTGTAGATGTCCATTTCTACATAATCTCTACCTTGGATCTCTTCTAGTGAATGAAGATAGTCTGACTCCTTTTTTGCCTGGGCAATCTCTGCATTGTCCCAACATACACGTAGAAGAGTTTGGAATACAAACTTCCTTTTCAATTAGAAGTGTATCTAAATTTGTATTTCCTAATGTTCCTATCATTTATGCAAGATTCTGATTATATGTACACACACACACACACACACACACACACACACACACACACACACACACACACACACACACACACTCTGAGTGAGTGCTACTGCTTCTTG
>JABUQX010009238.1:0-42500 GCA_015478945.1 Trachelipus rathkii | reverse complement strand
TTAATTAGAACTAAATGTAAAAATTGTGAAGTTTTAAAAATGACATAACTTGTTCTTTATACTATATATATATATATATATAAAATAATATATAATATATATATATATATATAATATATATATATATATAATATATTATAATATTATATATATATATATATATATATATAATAATAATAATAATAATAATAATAATAATAATAATAATAATAATAATAATAATAAAAAATTGATATTTGATATTTTTATATATATTTTATTTTTTGATCCGGGGTGGGGCCTATATCATCCCCCGTATCGCCTGCTAAAGCAGGGTGCCCCTCTCGCTGCGCTCGAGGGTCTGCTGTGGATTTTCTTTTAAATAAAAATACTCCCAAAAATTATACTAATAATAATTAAATAAACGAAAAATAAAAATAAAAGAAATTAGAAAAAAAATCATTCCTATTAAAGTTAAATAATAATAATAATAATAATAATAATAATAATAATAATAATAATGGAACTTGTCCTTTAAAAGGATGTTAACCGATTATATATCGAACGAACGATGTAATCAATTTTTTTCGATTATTTCAAGGCAATAGAGTGTTAGAGTTTCCAAAAACAGTTTTTTTTAACTAAAAGAATACCCAAGATTAAATCGCAAAGATGGAAAGAGTCAGTGTCTCTCGGCCTCAGCGGGGGACGACGGGAAGGGACTTCGTCCCCGCCCTCTGTCCCACCGTCGACTCGAGCCCCTTTAAAAAAAAAAAAAAAAAAAAAAAAAAAAATTTTGGAGAAGAAAAAAAAAAATGCTAACTTTTGGGAACTTGCGCCCTCTTTCTATTGGGTTTTAGCTAACACGTGAGACTGCAGGTTTCACGCGTAATGTTCGGCGATTTTTATGTATCATGTCTTTTACACAAAGGAGTAGCGCCATAATAATAATAATAATAATAATAAATAAATAAAAGCTTACAAAAAATTGCAACGAAAAAAAAACATTAAAACTAATAAAAAGAAGTTTTATATTCTTTTCAAAGCTTCACACTTTTTAAATTTAATTCTTAACTCGTTAGAAAGTATTGATATGTTAGAAGAAATAAATGTAGCCGTGAAAATACCTAAGAGCCTATTATAAAGAAATATTATATATATATATATATATATATATATAATATAATATATTCTACGATATATACTAATATATATTATAATTAATATATATATTATAGAAGAATAAATGGTACTTGCACAAACATTGAAAAAATGTTTGAACGTGATTTACTCTATCTTCCGTGTAGACATCGCATCTTCGAGATAGTCTTAAAAAATATTTTTGATACAGTAATAGGAACAAAAGCGGGACGAGATGTAAATGGCTTTAAAAGATTTAAAGAAAGTTGGTCAAGCTTAGACAGTACAAAATAGTAGATGTTATTGACAGGTGTAATCAAGCCCAATTTCAAAAAAAATTTTGTATTTTTTTTTTTTTTTTTTTTTTTTTTTTTTTTTTTTTGAGTGCCTTCCAAGATAATATTCTTTTCATTATTCAAATTAAAAATCTTGTGTAAAATGTATTCTATCGTCTTTCTTATGAAAGGTAAAAGGTAACTATTAAGATAAAACGACCTACTAAGAAGTTGTTTATTCATATATTATTAAATTATATTAAAATGTACATAAACAATATTTATTTTACAAAAAAGAATTGTAACGTGAGGGGCTCAAGTAAGTTTAATTAAGTGTTCATGAACTTATACTACAACATATATATTTTACTCCCCAAGTTAAAAAATATTCATCTTGAACTTTTTACTTGTCAAGAGTCTGTAAAAACCTTACTACCTGAATAATGAGATAAAAAAGAATTTTTGTGCTAATAATTTACAGGCAACTTACAAAAAATTTTGCAAAAGTTTTCAATTTGCTTTAATGCCATTCTTTTAATGTTTTTTTTTCTTCAGTGTTTCGCAGGTTAACATGCTATCCAACACCACAAACATAAAGAAGAGTTCCACTACCAGATAACTTTACTTGGGGCTGACAAAACAGTAAATATGTTGTCGGCAAGGATTAAAAAGTTACAAAATTGTAACCAGATTATCTACAAAACACCCAGCGCCAAGGAGGATTGAGGCAATGACTATTAGATTTGGTTAACCAGAGGTTAGTATTCTCAAAATTGTAGTCATGAGTCATTGACATCATTATTTATTATTATTATTATTATTTTATTATTATTATTATTATTATTATTATTATTATTATTATTATTATTATTATTATATTATTATTATTTATTATTATTAATTGTTAAATTATTATTAATTAATTATTATTATTATGGAAATTTATTGGAAGGAAAAAAAAGGGGAATGTTAAAAGTTGCAGACGTTGGAGAAAAAGGAGGTAAAAGAGCAGTTTGGAAAGAGGATGAGTGAGGACCTACAAGGGAATAGGAATGCTGTTCTAGAAGGAAGTATGAAAGGCTTTAAGAAAGTTTTCAGAATAAATTGAAAAAGGGGATGGTGCCCCATTCGTGACGGGAATGAGACAGACGTGAGGAGAGTATGGGGGGAACATTTCGAAAATCTTCAAAATATTGTCAATGACGAAGAGATGATAGTGAATGTGCGTGGTTTGATAGTGTAAGAAGTATGTATTTTTTGGGGAGAAGGTAATAGGTAGAGTGAAAAAGTTGAAAAATAGTAAATCGGCTCTCCCAAAATTGCTCCTATGCTTTGAACCTAAACTTTATTTAAATTGGGTTTACTTTATCTAATCACCCTAAAATGTAATGATTCCAGCACCTTTGACTGTAGGCCCTGCATAATACTTAGATTTTCTTATTTTTTACATTTCAGGTGTGGTGAAAGTTTATAAACATGCATAGGGAACGTATTACTTGGCAACAGCGTATATCGATTGCTATTTGTCTCAATGTTCAAATACACCAAAATCGCAGTTGCAGTTAGTTGGTAAATATTTTGTTATATATATATATATATATATATATATATATATATAATATATATATATATATATATATATATATATTATATATATATATATATATATATATATATATATATATATATATATATATATATATATATATATTATATATATATATATATATATAATATATATATATAATATTATATATATATATATATATATCTATATATAATATATATATATATATATATATATATTATATAAAAGGTAATGAAAACGAAAGTAAAAAAAAGAGAAAAAGAACGAGAGTTTTAAAATTGAAAAATATATGTAACAAGCTTTCAACCCCTGTAAAAGACGAATGAGGAAAAAATTCTAATATGAACTACTGGCCAACTTTAATTGGCTCGATCAAATTTCTTATATTTTTCATAAGTCCTTGTATAACATTTTTCCTCTATTCAATAAATTATTTAACAGGTTGTCAAATGTCAATTTTGTTTCACTGATTTTTTGTTGAAAATTTTTTTTTTTCATCACAATTCTTGCCCAATCTATGCTATAAACTCCTGTGTTACATTCTTCACTATTAATTAAAATTTTTTGACATATTCTCTTTAAATGTGTGTGATTCGGAACTAACTATAATGATTCGGAAATTTGATATATATATATATAGGCGAGAATAAAGTATATATATTATATATATGATAAATATATATATTATATATATATATATACTACTACTATATATACTAATAATATATACATAATTATATATTATATATAGGCGAGAATAAAGGTTGCATAATAGGAGTGAATTGCGTGGTTTTGTATGGGGTATGGTTGTGGCCCACCTGGGCCAGGGATTGGAACCCTTACATTGACGATTTACCATAGTGAGGTTCCGTCGCGCGCTCCCATGAAGCTCTAGGGTGGATTTTCTGTCTGTGACGACGTTCTCACTAATTAATGGTACAGAGGGGCGGTAAGGCTGGGCTTTCTTTTCGACTTTTGCCATATTCTTCTATTGCTTTTTCTTTTCCGATGCCTGACACCGCACCCTTACCCCCTTGGCAGATCATATGGGACAGAAGAGGGCAAGATAAAAAGAACAGAAAGAAATATAATATAGCTATATATACTATATTATAATATATATATATATATATATATATACTATAATATATATTATATTATTATATATATTATACTATTATATATTATATAATATATTATATTATATATATATATATTATATATTATATAATATATTATGTGCTATCCACTGCTGGACATTGGTCTCTTATGGTTGTATATTATTGAGCACGACGGTCTAGTTAATATAAGTAGTGTTATTTGCTTACGTTCGTTTAATTGGTCTTGTTAAATCTTAAATCTATTGTTTAAAATGATGTAATCTAAATTCATGTTTCTTTTTTTTAAGAGTTGTTATATTCAGTGATGAATGACGTTTTATTTTGCTTAAGATTGGTTCTTCCCAGTTGTAGGTCCAGTTTAATTTATTTAGTACTGATATATCTTGGAAGATGTTTTTATTTTTCTTATAAATTTGGTTTATTATTATAAGTTGCAATCCTTTAACCAAATATATCAGCTGATCCACCCCTTTTATTTTCTACAATGGTAACAAATTTGCCAACTGTTTTGGTGGTGTAATTCTGATTTCTTACTTAAATTTCATCAAAGTTGGCGCAAGATTACTTTCTAGTGACGATTTTCTTGTGTGTATGCGTCAGTAAGCATCTTATAGAAGTTTTCCAGTTCCCCTTTGAGTGACTTAAAGTTGGTGCACATTATTGGGTTATTTGATATGTACATTTACATTAAAGTTTAAGTACTATTTTAATGATGTGATTTTATATTCTTACTATTTTCAGTACACATGTTTTTATGAGTTGTGAATAAGCTGGTTTACTACCTTCTCTAGTTTTAGTGTATTATTGCTTTTTTAAGTTAGCTTAGTATATGTCCATTCTTTAGTATAATTGTAAATTTTTTTCCTCTGGTTAATATCATGATGAATTAGTCTGTTAGTTTCGTTAATTTTCAAATACTTCCTGTTCTGTAGTTTAACATTACCAGGTTCATTTCCATAGCAATCTGATCCAGACTGACTATTCTAATCAGTCCTTGCTCCTAATCATTCTTGCATTATTATAATTTTCTTTAATCATTTATGAAAATGGGCAATATCATAATATGCTTGCCCAATGCAGGTTGATGGTAAGGTTGGTCAATGTAACAATCTGGCACAGACCGGCAGACCTTATCATATTACATCAAACAAACTGGTTTTTGCCATTTGCCATAGCAGATGACTTCACTGATCATGCTTTTGTTATATATAGTAACACCTTACACCGCCACTATATATATAAGATCCAACTATAACCTAATATATAACAGACATGCCGAATATCCGGTATTAACTCGAACTACCGGCTTAATTCACTATCCGATATCGACGGACCGAGATATCACGGTTAACTTTCCATCCGGTATACGGGATAATATCACGGACTAATTCACACTAATCCGGCTACATCCCTAATAAATATTAAAATATTAATAATATAATATTATAATATAATTATATATAAAACTATAATTAAGTAAGCCTCTGATTTAAATAAAAAATATACTAAATATTATAAGGGTAAGGTAAAATTTAACTCCAATACCAGTGGACTTACAATAAAAAAATCAGCTAAACTTTTTAGGATTACTTTTTATCCATCTCATATAAAGTAACCTCTAAATACCTTTTAGCGAGTCGAACGCACGTTATCTTTTTCCACATCCCAATAACTTCCATAGTAGATCCTTTGCAGCAAGTAACGGGAGCAAGATTAATCTTCTATCCAATAGACTCAAGTTATCACTTTATAGCGGGTCATAACGTCAATATCTATGTTCACACTCACAGTAATATATTCAAGTTGGCCCCTAGCTATTGAATCTCACTGTATACGATACCACTACATAATCCATTCAAGTACTCCACTAATTCCATTCCATATAACCACAAATCTTTAAATCTCTCTATAACCAGTTCATCAACTGCCCACAACTATTTACCTACACCAGACCAAACATTAAACCAAAATCTATACCCTATTTATAACCTATACAAGAGCCTCGAAATCAATAACAATCATGTATACATATTATAAACTGCAGTCTTACATAATTACAATTAATAAGATAAAATATATAGAGTAATATTTAAACATTCTACACTAAATCAATTACTTAATAACCATTAATATCGCGCTACTGTTATCGAGTTCATCCTATAGAAACTACCTTGCTACCTTAAAACCTATCCACTGAAACTAAAACATATACTCTATTACAGTATTCTATCTTCCAATAGATACTAATTCGTCACTCAAAGGTAATGTTGATTCATATACTTCATTGATATCATTTGCGTCACCACCCGGCCTCTGTTATAAAAAACCATATATTCGAATCTTCCATTTCTAGGTCAACCTACAACCAGTGTCCTCTTAATTACAGAACATCTATCACACACACTATTATATCCATTAACTCTCGTAAGTCTTTAGTAACCTTCGATACTATTCAATATCAACTCTCTATTGGCCTTTCATAATAACTACTCAGTCACATACTTAGTAGGCTACATCTAATAGCCCCATTAATAACGTCCTCGTATGTTCCCTTATCAATTATACTCCGATCCCTTACACTAACTCAGGATTGCCCTATCAAGTACACCTTTCGAATTGCCACCTATCATGAGAGCTCTCGGATGTACCCTTCAACAATAACTCTCGGATCCTTATCAATTAACCTTCGTATTTCATTATCAAGTTCTTCTCAGATCACAATCGTCTTAACAACATTGCTGAAACCGAAGGTTACGTCAAACTTCAGGGTCAAACCTACCCATTCGAACTTACCACTTACAAGGAACAGAGATGAGTGCCTTCAAGGTAATCATCTTAACATCATGTTGATTGTGATCCATTTCTTGTTTAGGAATCATTCAAAACTCTTATATCCCTCCTAACAATACAGCACCCACGGACGAAAGATTCCTCTAAGACAACATTCAAAGAGTTGAGCCGGCACTTTATTGAACCTAATTATTGGCTTAAGAGTTCATTGGTCTACAATGCTTAAATTACACTCAAGATGTTTTATAACTCATGGGTGTAGTGTTCGTGTAGTTTCCGGGCTCGGAACATTGATTTCATTATCAGGTTAACTTAACATTGGGGTCCTATAAGTAACTATCAGAAGCGCCTTTATCATATATCTCTAGTTCCTCCTCATAACTCTCTGATTGCCTGATACTCTCGTATTTCAACCTATAAGTAACCTCATTCCCTAGTAACTTTCGGATTCCCTTAGTAAAACTCTCATGACCCCTTAAGTAACTCTTCGTAATTTCCTTAGACTCTTCTGATTGCCCTCATACCTCGGAGTCCCTTATAACCTTCGAGATTGCCCTTATCAAACAACTCTTCGGATTCTCACTTAACAAGAGAACTCTCGATTCCCTTACAATCAACTCTTCGGGAGTTGCCATGAGCAAGTAACCATCGGAGCCAATACAAAGGAACTGCGCGAGATCCGTAACAAGTAGCCTCCGATTCATTTACATGCTCTCAGAATCACAATCGCTAACACAGCTGGAAACAGGAAGTCGCAAACCGGGCAAACCTAACCCAATAGACTAAATTCCCTCAGACCAAATTGTTGCCCTCAAAAAGCGATTCTACAATCATGCGTGTAGTTGTGATCCATTTTCATATTTTATCTAAATGCATTCAAATCACTTTATATCTGCGTCTCTATTATTACTTTACAGTCAGCAACCTACTGGACGAAATCTAATGCTTAGAGCTTAAGACCATCATGAAAATATGCGCAGAGAAGAGACACCACTTACCGTCTCAGAGATAGACTATTATGTTCATCTCCTTTTTTATCATAATTTGAAAAGTTAATGATAATATATGATTATACTAAAAAACTTAATATAATTAATAACTAATTTTTAGTACAAAGACACCTAGCTGTAATTGTGTTCAACTAAATAAATGCGAAAAAGGACAATGTTGATCCATTACCAATTGACCTTACTTATCATTCTTTTTTCTTAAAATTGTATAATTTATAAAGGATTTAATGAATTTTCTTTATTTTGAAAATAATGTTAAGGAATTCTAATTTTCATTGCAAAACGGTATCATTTTGGGAAAATTTTTTTCCTTTCAGATCATATTTGGAAGGTTCTTCCCTTCACAGTGTTTACATAACGATATGCACATCAAATTGCTAGATGCTCAATATCTCTGAGATTGTCCAACAATTCATTCGTTTCAGAATCAAAAAAAAAAAAAATCAGTCTATATTTCTAAGAGTCGAAAGTTATTAAATCGAGATGACTGGAGAGTAATTTGTTAGATTATACATGTTAAATAATTAGAGCGAGATATCAAAGTCAGAATATTCTCATTGGTTCATTATTCATCCGTATAATAGAAATTGGAAGAGAACCACCTCACGGTTCATTTTATGACTCCATCAAAAAGAGAGTCATCCGCCCCCGACTTTTAAAAACTTTACTGCAACTACCTTTTCGTAAAATCATCTCTTTTCTTCGGATAGATAAGACTCCAATTCCGAGGCAGATCACATAAATCAAACGAAACTGCTAAAGCTTATTAATACTATTCCATCCTGTACTCAATATTGCACTACGCACCACAACGCAAGTCTAGCACTTTTCCACAGTAAGCGCTCAATACTCTTTTAAGCGTCAACACGCAAGTTATTCTTTCCTCCGAGAACATCTAATTTACCTTAACGTCAGTAGAACGCATATATCATTCCATCCAGTAACTCAATACCTTATGCATTCAAGATAACCGCAAGTAATCTAATTACCATCCCAGTAATTCAAGTAGAACCTTTTATAGCCGTCAAGTAACGCGAAGTCAACCTTTACCTCACAACACCATCCCTAACGAAAGACCCTTTTTTATCGATATCAAACATCAAGTCAATTAATACGTGAAATATTTAAATAGTGTAAATACTATAAATCCTATATCCATTATTAACATAGACACTAGAATTGGTCACGACACTCATAAATTATGACTAGGCACTTATACTATTGAACTTTATAGCTTAACATTCATTTGCTAACAGAGTCTTAATCTACACTACAGAGACTAAGTTTGAGAACGTCATATGGTTAGTGATTCGTTTAAAGTGTCCTCGTCTTAAGTATCACCTAATTAACGATCATCTAAAAGGGTACTGAACATTGTCCTTGATAATAACTATCATATCGCCTTTAGTAACAAAACCTTCGAGCCTTTAATAACAACTCAATTCTCTTGAAGCTCTCGATTACCCTTAATAACTCTCGCTGTACCTTATCAAGTAACTCCGATTCCTATATCAGGAACTCTCGGATGGCATTATCAAAATTGGCTTCTTCAGAGTCACAATCGTGCGAACTACATTGCAAACAGAAATTATCCCAACTCCAACTTCCCCATAGAATAATTTCGTCAAGAACCAGAATCTTCGTCAAGTAAACATCTTAACACATTGGTATTTGTGTCCATTTCTTGGTGTTAGTAATCATTCAGAAATCACTATATCTCACTCTTCCATTTTACAAAGATCTCCCTTCTCTCTTCTGAGGGGAAGTGATTTCTACCCTCTCCTCATCAAAGATTCGCAAAAAAAAACATTTCCGTGCCCACATAATGATTAATTGAGAAGCCCTTCTTTAAAATAAGAGTGACGTCGCAGTCATTATTTTCAATAATGATAATAAAAACTATTTGTACCAACATAGATATATTCGTCTTTGAATACAAAAACAAGTGTTTTTGTATTCAAATTTTTTTTGTATCATCTTTTTTTTTAATTATTAAAATATAGCATATATTGAAAACAGGTGTAAATAAACAAATATATAAAAAACAAAATGGATCTACCTGTGGATGTCTATAATCGTGTAAGCTGAGAAACCCTTCTTATCTTATGGGCACAAGCATGAGTATATTCCACTCATACATATAATAATAATTATAATATAATTAAGTATAATAATATTAAAATTAATATTTAAATATAATATATATAAAAATATATATAATTAATATATATATAAATATATATATATAATATATATATATATATAATAGAATACCATATAAATATATATAGTAAATTAATTATATATAAATAAGTTTATATATAAATCAACAAATTAATATGTCACTAATATGCAATTTTTTAAAATAATATAAAATTGTAAATAAAACACTTAAAAATTAGAAACATGTTTTATTTTGTCCGTAATAAATAAAAAGATTTAAAACTGAATTAGAATATATTAATATTTAATTTTAGAAAAGGCATAAGTAAAATAAGAAATAAGTATAAAGCTTGACGCTTGGAAGATAGCACAAAGAGCAACTCAAATGGATTCACAGATTCTGACTTCCGCAAAATACAGAGCACCTCTGCTTCACTACGGAACGCCATTCTCCCTCCAATAATTAACAAACTAATAATACTCATCCAGCACACTGTTAGATCCGTCAAAAGCCAAACCTTTCATAATATCCAGGACCGCACGTTAAACAAATGCCGCGTCTCGCACTGTGATTAAGAAATTCGTTAACCGCAGCAGGCGGAAACTGAAGTAAAAGACGGTTATAAGTTATCACATTCGTTCCTCGGTTGCCTTGATAAGCTAAAGTAAACAATACTTACGTCAAGAACGTAAAACGTGGTTTTATGATCACAACCGGTTATTAAGATATGTAAAAAGCTTTCCGGACAAAGCAATTGCCCAGTGCTAGCTACGAAAAGCTAAAATCTAAAGAAATACATTAACCACTCGCAATCAAAGCAACCTCAACAATCTGATGCCGCAATCTTAATTTATAATATCATCCTATTTATCTATATCTGATTTCTAGTTAGGATAATTATATATTAATAATATTCGTAGATTATAGTGATAATTAGCTACGAGTAATAATAAGCCTAGGTATTAATACTATACTATATATCAGTGGCGTTTTCTGATTTGAGGGTGAGAGTGTTCCTTATCATATAAAATATATAAATACGGAAATCTATATATTTAATATATTATACTATAAATAATATTATATTATATTAAAATTATAATATAATATTTATATTGTATTAATAAATATATATTAAATATTATAATATATATATATTAATATATAATATATATATTATTAAATAATATATATAATATAATATTAAATTAATATTATATATATTATATATAAGTATATATTATATAATATATATAATATATAATATTATAAATAATTAAGTATTATATTATAATATATATATATATAATATTATAAGTAATATGATCAGCTTAATGTAGTCCACTATATTAATTATCACCCATCATTTCAAATATATAATAAAAGACTTGAATAAAAATCCATTCTAAATAAATAGCACCTTTCTTAATCTTTTGAAGAATCAGAAAAGAAGCGAAATAGCGAGCGTGAAATAGCAAGAATTGAACGGATATTAGGCCTGTTCGGAATTTTGGTTAAGCGCGCATGAAGAAGCTTGCCTTTTTGATAGTAATCCTGGTATAAATAACTTATTTGGAAGTTTGTATACTGCATTTAAGATGAGTATTGATTGTAGTCCAAAAAGCTGCTGAGCTCAAAAACTATCAACCATGTTGAAACAAAGATTAATCATGTATTAATTAAAGTTGTAATAAATCTAAAAACTATTATGCTTTGTCTAGGTGTGCGGCGCCAACACCCGTTAGTCTCATTGATGGAGGGAATCGCCCGGATATATATTTATAATATAATAATATATATTTATAATAAATTATATATATGTATATACTGACTCTTAAATAGAGTAGTTGTATATTATATATATATCTATATATTATTACTATAAATAATGATAGAGGATGTGTATGTATATACTTGATGTTACCCAATTCATGATATGTGTTCCAGCACAAGAGAACATGTAAGTTATATCAAAAAATAATAATGAGATAGAAACATAAAGTGAGTAATAATCACAAAATATAAAATAATAATAATAATAATAATAAAATCAAATAATTTAGCACCCTCAACATCTAACGATGAAGTTTTAATGTCAAACAATGTACAGAAAATAAAATCAGAAATACAAATACAATGTTGAATAACAATGGAAATTTATACAAAGTTAAAGACACAAGGATAATGAATAATAATAGTAATGAAATAATAAACATATAATCTAATATTCAATCGTAATAATGAATAATATAATAATAATTATAAACTTAAAATAAAAATAAAAATATAATAAAACAAAAAAAATAAAAATAATAATAATAATAATAATAATAATAATAATAATAATAATAATAATATAGAAAGAATTAAATAATAAAAAAAACTAAAAATAATAAATAATAATACTAAAAAATTGAATAAAATAATAATAAGAGTAATATAATAATAATATTAATAATCGAACTTAATAAGATATAAGTTACCATTGCTACTTCAACTTATAAGTAATTTCGAGAAAAAAAACCCTGAAGCAGACTTTTTAGAGGTCAGTTACTTTCTTTTATTATAAGATCAATATATAAATTCATTCATTACATATATTAACCATATATTATATTTTTAGTAGCTCACGGTAAGACTAGCGGTAATGAAAGTTCGTTTATTCAACTAAACATTACTACTTACGCGAAGCAGAATGGAAACAATCAAAGAATAGATGATATCCACGCATATACAGATAAATAAGCTGCTATGTCAATGACATGAATTATATTTAGTCACTATATTGTCTAATTTAGTATGTATATATTTTATATATGTTCACTCACTAATTATATTAATAATTATTCTCTTCGATTATAAATCATCATTAATTATTTATTCAATATAATCGGTTTATAATTATATAATATTATAATATATATTAAATAAATATATTATATATATTTATATAATATGATATATAATATATAATTATATGAATATATAATATTATATATATAGATAATATATAATATAATATATATGTATATATTATATAGTCTATATAATATATAAAATTAATATTATATATATAATATAAAGACAATATATTTAATAATATATCTATGATTTGCCTATAAAGAGTAAAAAATCATATTAATATAAATAGACAAAAACCAAATTATTATATTAATTCTTATATCTATTGATATATACTATATATATAATATCTAATAATCATAATAATATAATATATAATATTCTATTAATAACTATATATTTATAATATATATCTATTCAAGGTTACACTTCTCAGTCATATTCATCACTGCTATATTATATACGGCTCGTCACGCCGTCCTGCAGCGGCCTCCCCAACATAGTCGCCTCGCGCGTCGGATCCCGCATCGTAGGTAACTGCCTATCAGGCACCCTATCTCCAGATTCGGCTACTTCTATTGGGTCCGTCACACCATTATCATTATTACCACGTGCCAGTTACGTATATCTACTTTATATCCGCATTGACTCGTGTTATCACCGCTCAACTTCTCATTTAAATATTGTTACGTTTTCACACTAATTATATCTTTCGTCTATAGAACTTAGTTGGGTTTTTAAACTTAATACCCACATCGCCCCTCACTTCTCCACATATCACTTCAAGTGCATTACCCAACATCTCATCGAACGGTCTCCTGTCATAATCCAACCCTGCTTTTCATGCACTGGCCCGCTCTTCCACCTTCTCATCCCATTCCTTCTCCTTTCCCTTAATCAAGGCCCTCTGCTCTCCTCGCCATGGCTGGCCTCCTCAGCCATCTCCTCTCTCCTTCTCTGGCAATTCTCTGGTGAGACTTCTCTGATAACTAACCTAATATATCTTCATATATATTACTTATATATACTTATATACTTATATTCTCAACTCTCATATCTTATATTATCAATTATATATATATGGATCTATCACTACTCTTTCTTCACCTATCTTATTCATTTATCTACTACTTCATCTATCTCATCATCTTATCCTCTCTCTATCTTATATTATGGTTGGGATGGTCTCACTATTGGGAACTTCCATAATCTCATAGTATACTATCATGTATATCTAATCATTACATCTATCTTCATATACCTAGCATATATACCATAGATCATCATCCGTTTCTATATCTCTATTCTCAAAAATCAATCTCTATACACTCTCCTTGTATTTTTTCATGATACAAAAAAAAATTTCACTCTTCTCGTTATCTCTCTATATTGTATCGGTTCCTTCCAGGGAGCTATGATCTTGCGCCCTCGGAGGTGCCGCAGATACTTTCCTTGGCTTGCTTCAATCATCTCGCAAACCCGTCGACATCCTTGGGTGCCCGTGTCCCCTGTTCGCCGGCGCCCCGCCTTCCGTGCGCCTTGCCTAGCATGGCTGGCCTGCTAGTCGCCCTCCCTCCCCTCCATTCCTCACTCCTCCACTGCACCATCTTTCCCTTCTGCTCCCTTCCGTCCTGGTCACTCCTATCTCCCCACCCTCTTGGCTCTATTAAGCGGCCTCCTTCTTATCTCTCCTCTGGTTGGTGCCTCTGTCTTCGGCCACTCTCAGCTTCAGCTTCATTTATGGGGCGCCTCTATCTTTGGGGCCGGTCCTCTTCTGGCTTTGCCGCCACTTGGGCCGCCCGGACCCTCTGCCTTGGTCTTCTCTTTTCCTCTACTTCTCCTTTTTTGTCCGTCCTCCTCTCAGTGAATTAGCTCTTCTCACTTTCTCTCTCAATCTACTCTGTGGCCGTCCCACTTCTCGCTGGCCGCCGTGCCCCGTGCGGACGGTGCGCCTGCTGCTCGCGGGCCGTTTCTGGTCTTCGCCTCGTCCCGCGCCGTTTCAAAACGGCTTTTCTCCACCGCGTTTGCTCGATCACAGCTCGCGCTGGCGCCCCCCCCGTCGGTTCCCCCTTCTCTCTCTCACTTCTACCCCTCCTCTCTCTGTCCCTGCCCCCTCTTGCCTTACAAATGTCGCTACACCTGCCTTCACTCCTCTACCATCACCTCTTCTTCTTCGCGTCGCACGCGTCTCATAATGCTACTTCCTGACTCATTCGTCACTTTTCCCCTCAATGCGTTCTTCTTATAATACATTCTGCTTCACCATTCTTCCCAATCACTCCCAGTTTCTCCCTTCCTTCATGATCTTTTTTCTGGCGGGTGTAATTAATCAGGCACCGTTTTATTTTGTATAAATAGTTCCAGTTATATTCCTCCCCGTTTCAACCACACCAAGGTCATCTTTATCACAGTCTTTTTTCGGTGCCATCGTGCGCAACAGCTTCGACTTTTGTTTCCTCTTCTCTCTTCTTGTCTGTGAATCCAACCTCGAAAAGTACTAAATCGTTCCCTTCTCTTGTTGCCTTTGGCTGAATGTCAAGGATCAGCGGTGATGGATCTTCGTATGGCTACTCTCCCATAATTTCAACAATTTTTGCCTAAATAGCCTTTTCCCTTTCTCACCAATATTTAACTAACTGGTAAAGCATATTCTATCTTTATTCCACACCCCACAAACAAACAACCTTATCCCAAATCAAATCTCTCTTTGTTCGGTAAATCCTGTCAGCCTTCTTTTTCTAGTTTTTATGGTTTCCAAACCCATAGAGTTGGCGACTTCATAAATAAAAGAAATAGCATCTAAAAGCATTCGTTGTTGAAGATTACTTCCTTGGGAGCTCGGATTTAGTAAATCAGCAGCTTGATGTATTACACCTATTCCAAAATTCCTACGCTTTTTAAATTTCTCCATTACAAGCTCTTCCTCTTGCTTTGATAAGGGTGACTGAGGGAGTACCTCCAATAAAGTTTTTTCTAATGAGCTAAACATTGGAATTACTTTGTGGATTATATTTTCATTTGTCTCTAACTGAGTAATCATAGCTACAATAGGTTTCAGAATTCCAACCATTTTCTCAACTCTCACCCAAAAAATGCCATCATCCAAAAGATATTTCTTTATTTTCCCAGGTAATTCTTCACTGACAGCAAGAGTCTGCAAAACCAATTTGTTTATTAAGAGGCTGTCAAAACACTGCAGATGACTTCCCCACCTTGTCTTAACTGGTAGTTTCAGTGACAATTTTACTTTCTTTTCCTCTCCAATGCGTGTGAAAGCAGCATGAAAAATATGACTGTTTTTAATTGTTTTGACAATATCTATCACACTGGCTAAGAAATGTTGAATTGATGTCTTCCCCAGAATGTCATGACATAAGAGATTTAGTAAGTGTGCTAAGCAGCCTAAAGTTACAACCCAAGGAAATTTCTCTTTAACATTATTTAAAGCTGCTCTCATGCCAGCAGCATTATCTCCGATAACCACCAGGAACTTTTGTGGTCCATGTTTTTCCATAATATCTGCGATATATTTTGCAATGTTTGTCCCTGTATGTCTCTCTTCTTTCATCATCACAAAATCAAGAAAAACTGGTTTTGGCAAAGATATAACAAAATTCAGAATAGATTCATTTCGTAAGTTACTCCACCCATCACATTGAAGGTGAAGATGCTTAGCTACTTTCAACTTTTCCTTAACCTGGTTTTTCATTAGTGCATACTCATGGTCAAGTAATGTTGAGGATATACGCCTTCTTGTTGTTAGTTGGAATGATGGTTCTTAGTTTTTTTAAGAATCAATTCCAAATGATTTATACAAGCGAGAAGAGGCGGCACCGTTCATCTTATTCTATGAAAATTAGTTCGCCTCGAATTTTAATTCAGAATGTTGCTTTTTCAAAGACGATACTAATATATTATAGTTGTTTGGTTTGATCTATTACATTATATTATATTTATATATGTTATATACTTATATTATACTTAACATCTGTAAAAATTGTTTACTTAATACATTTATATATATATATTATATACTATACGTTATAATATCTATATTATAATATATATATAATCCTTATACTTTATATTATATAATTCTAATAATCTATAAGTATATATATATTAAGTTCAGTATATCTCTGTTTATATAATTATTTTATCCCCTTCCGTTTCTCTGTTTATTAAGCATCCTAAAACAAGATTTCCGCTCGAATTTCGTATTTTCCCCGCCCCCTCGTACTCTCTCTCTCTCTCTCTCTCTCTCTCTCTCCTCTTCGATCTCTATCTCTCTCTCTTCTCCTTACTCTCAGTCTTCCTCTATAGTAAAGACATCCTATTAAGCTGTATTATAGAGAATATTATAATATAATATAAAATTATAATAATAAGTATATATATATATATTAATATAAATATATAATATATATATATAATATATAGTATATTATGACTTATAAATAATATAATATAATGTATATATAAATCTATATATAGTATATATATTATTAATATAAGTATAGTATAACATAATTTGCACTATTATCATAGTCATATATAATATATATATATAGATATAGTACGTATATAAACATGATATAATTTAATATGTATATATATAAATATACGTATTATATATTATATTATATATATATATATAATTTATAGTAGTAATTATATATATATAATATATATCTTAATATATTAGAGTGATATAATATATTATAATAACAAATAAGCATTATGCAGCAGTATTTGAAGGTTAGCTCCATATTATTACAGGGTCGTAAGGGAACATTAGTTTTATGGGTTACCTAAATCTTTTGCCTTTCCAAATTCTATTAGAATTAAATATATATATAGTTTATTCTTTACCTTCTCTTTTCATTTTGCCCCAAGAAATGTTTAATTTTAAATCTTTTTCAAATAAAACTGTATTTTTATTAGATTCCTCGGTAGGAAAAAAGAGCTCCTTGTGAAAAAAATTAAATCTCAACAAATATGTAATATTAGTAAACTAGTCTTCAAAAATTACAGTCTCCGCCTGTTTCGGAACGAAGGCACGAGCCGTTACCCGAATTTATAAAATCGATTAAAAGAAAGCAATAATTATCTCAATTTCGATGATTTCTTACACTTTCTTCGTATTTAAATTGTACATAATCTATTCATATGTATTAATGTAAGCTACTTCTTTCAGATGTACACTACTTTGTCACAAATAAAAAAAGTAATAGTAAATTTTATTCATAACTTTTATCGTAATTTGGATAGAAAATGGTTTCATTCCTATAATAAGTAACTTGTGCTAAGCATGCTTATGCACGAGTGTAGATCCTCTGATATCAATATATTATAAATATATATACTTATATATATTATATATATTACAGTTAATATTCTATTAGATATAGTAGTATATATACATAATAGCTAATTATCTACATTTATATCATATAGTTAGGGTACTATCTATAATAGTGATAATATATAGTTATATATAATTATATCTATATATATATAATATAAATAACTCTATATATATTATATTAGTATGTGCATATTTTTATATGTTAATATATCATATTATATTATCAGATATTATTATATTATATATATATTAACTATATATATTATTTACTATTATATCTATATTATATTTACTATTATATTATATATACATCTATATAATTTATATAATATACCTATTACCTATAGTATATATCTTACTCAGTTATATCAGATAGATACGATAGTAAATGTATCAAGAGGTCGCACTCCCTTACACTCCATTAGCTAAACATTCGTTCGCTTATGCACGGCTATCTATCGTAGAAACCGAACCACTTTCTCAAATCTTCGCAAGTTTATCATAAAAGCGATAATCTCTATTACTTTGTGAAAATAGTCATCTGAAGAGGAATACGTTAAAACAAACATATCAAAATGACAAAGATGGATGTAAAATTTAATACAACAAAGTGTAAGAACATAGACCATATGAAATAAATGCATCTTTTAACCGAGTTATATATCATGGTACGCTTCATGCCGTTTTGTCTTTTCTCCGAAACAGCTGAAGAAATTCGATAACCGAGTGTATAATGCCATATTCGTGTAATTTAATTTGTTTTGTACAGCTTTTTTCTTTATTTCCTAATTTTTAGTATTAAACATACCAATCCACTTTTGTTTATTACAAAAAAAATTTTAAAAATAAACTTAATTATTTAAACAAAGATTCAAATATAATAGATATATTAATACATTTTCATAATTCAATTAATTAACGTAATTTTATAATTTCCTGCACCATTTGAAAGAGCATCTTGTAGGCATGATTAAATATTAGTTACTAAACTGAAAACTCTTAAAATTAAATACTCAAGAATCATTCTCTAAACCATATTTTTGGTGAATAATATACATATATATAAGTATCATATAACTCTACTACCCAGTAGATAGTATCTATTATTATATAGTATACTACTTATATTATTCTACCCCTGGCCTTTAGATTTTACATCCTAGTGATACTACTATATAGCTTGACGGCCTTATATTTGATTATAATACTAGATACTTAGATATAACTATATAACTATACATTATACTATTAAATATATTTACTACTTGTTTTATAGCCCTATAATTACGAGTTTTTTATGTTAGATATTGGTTTTATATGAGATACCCTTACTATAAGCTATATACTAATTATAGCTCATTACTAAATATATTATTATTTAGTATATCTACCCTACGTTTGGCCCCCGTACTGCCTGGGTCTTTTGTCCCCTGCCTCCTTGTGCTGGTGGTATAAATATTACACCTTCTATTTTATTACTTTACTACTATTATGTATCTACTACAGTATTACGGAGATATGATATTTAACCCCGGAACGAGACAGAGAGATAGAGAAGAGAACGAGATATAGATGAAGAGAAGCACGATTAAATGTAACCATAGAGAGACGTTTAAGCTGGAGTCGCCTGCTGATTCCACACACTAGTATCTTATCTTATTATTATACCCTTAGTAATCCTCTATATGTATATAACCCTATATATCCCGCGTTGAGATACACGTACCTCAGTTACATATTCATATAGAACATCGATTACTACTCCATTATCGTTACTTCTATACCCTAGATAAGCCATTACATATTATAGTATTATATCTACTACTAAACCTCCTATTTTATATTTTATCTTTAAGAACACATGTGCACTAGCAATCGAGACATGCTCTATCCCCTCTTACATGTATCATTATACAGGACTAGCACATCATTACGCTTGGTTAAACTCTTCAGTAATAAACAACATTTAAGTTACTCACGTGTGAGAATCCTTGTCTAAATAATTTAAAATACCTATAATCCTAGACTCGCACCATCCACTTTGATATTCTCTATCTCAATAATTTCTGATCGCTAACATTTCCCAACTGCCTGCGAGGATGTGCATAAATGATAGCTCTGATATGGCAAAACTCTCGAGTATCAAACTACTACACCCTATCAAAGCACACCCGACAACGGACCAATTCATTCCATATTATCGGTCCTAATCGAAGTTTCCTTAACATGGCTGGAAAAAGGGGTAATGTTATATGATTGCATAATATCCATTCATGATGGTATTGTATTAGCAGATGTATGAGATCGCAAGGATATTTTTGGAGCTAAATTAGTTCATTTAAACAACTGATGTAGCTTATAACTTTTCTCCTATCATCTCTAAAGCTCAATTCACGTTTAATTGAAATTTAACCAGTAGTTACAACAGAAGGTGGAGTATCATGCTGAGCTAATTGCTAGTCTGAACTAATTGCTATAGGATAAGGAGAAGAATATTGCACAAAAGATGAAGAATTACTTTTGTTTTGAAAAGAATTGATAGAACAGGGGTAAGTTCTATAAGTTTTATTTTTGGAAGAACTGATAGAACTGGGGTAAACTATATGAGTTGTGGAGTCCCTTCCCTCATAAAGGACTGGGAGACTATGGGAGACTCGGTAACGTGCAAAAATGTATCTTCGCTCTGAAGTTGGTATGAAGACGAAGCTGAGGGAACAGAAGAAGAAGGTATATTTACTTTTTTCACATTATTCTCCTTCAGTGGAGAATTAGGATTGAAAAAAGGTGTATTTACTTTTCCCCCATTATTCTCCTTCGGTGGAGAAGTGAGATGAAAAAAAATGGTGGTTGTATATGACCTGTCCTATTATACCTACGTGGTGGAGGAAAATTAGAAGGTGTAGCAGGTGAACCAAATTTAAGATCTGAAACTTTTTGACAGGTGAATCACGATCACTTTTCGGTGATGGGTGAGATATCTTCACTGTGTCAGATGTAGCAAATTGTTTCATACCAGAACGAAGGGAGTTTTCTTTTGAACAAATACCGGAAAGTAAACAAATTTAAAATGATCTGAATGAGAAATAAAGTTTTTTGTTGTTGTTCAACATTTTGAAAGAACTTTATTAAACCTTACATAATATTTAAAACCATCATTGGATCGAACCATTTCTTAGCTAATTTCGAAGTTAGATGATGGAGTTTGATATAGGATAGATAAACTCTAGCCCCAATTTTAACTGGTCGTAGAGGAGCATGGGAACGTTGTCTTAAAACATATTTATAGGTTTCAGACTGAAGTTTTTCACGAGCCAGTTCACGTATGTGAGCTGCTCTATCTACCTTCTCGGTTGAATAATCATGTAATATTTCTGTTGTAACAATTTTCTCCAAAAGGAAAGGAGAATTAGGATTAGGAATATCGTAAGGAAGACGTTTGATATACATATTCAAAAGAAAATATGGGATATTGCCTATAGACGTATTATATGTTGAATTTAAAGCAAGCTGTGCAAAAGGAATATATCGAGACCAATCTCTGTGATTTGCAGAGACCACATGATGTAAATAATAATTATCTATGCGATACATATTGACCTCCGCTAAACTATTAGCTTGTGGTCTTCTAACTGGGACATTGACAGCCTTAACATTCCATAAAGAGCGTAATTCCTTGAAAAATTCACTCACGAATTCTCCGGCTGAATAGGATAGCCACTTGTTTACTGTCTGCTAGGTATATCTAGTTAAACTAGCCTTAAATACCAAAATATATTTTGCTCCAGAATGCTTACATGTAGGTAGAGGCCCAAAAGTATCTAAATGCAGTCTTGAAAAAGGGGTGTAAGGTAAAGGGTATGAGAATATTCCAACAGGTTTGGGTTTATTACCTTTAAAGCGTGGGTTACTGCAAAAGCCTCTAATTCTGTTATAGAATGGTTCTCTTCCACTTTTGATAATGATTTGGATGCAAACGTTATAGGTTTTTCCTTTTCATTATCATCCAATTGGGCTAACACTGCTCCAATCCCGAGCAAAGAAGCGTGTGCTGTGAGAATGAAACCTTTCTTGTAATTTGGAAAAGCTAAGAGCGGTTTTAAAACTAACTTGTTCTTCAAAGAGTGGCCTGTTGCTCAATGTTCCATTGAAAAAAAGTGTTTTTATTTTCAGGAGAGTATTTAAAGGCTGTATAGTTTGACTGTAGCAAGGTACCAAGTCTCAGAATTAATTATAAAAACCAAGATCGACCTCGACTGGGTGACATCTGTATGTATTTGAGTTCATTTTGAAGGTCGCGATCAATTAAAGTTTGGAGGCATAATTAATTTTATTGTTTATCACGGGCGTAGATATTCTACCTTTATTGATAACTTGGAAGATATGGGAAGGTGACAGATCTTTTGAAAAACTTACCTTTACCTATCTAAATCTTATGCTTGAGTTTAGCCTTTCTGGTTATACTTGAAAATAACTCTTTTTAAATTCTACTGCTAGAATAGATCCAGAAGATATCTGTAGACATACATATATCATCTATATTTTATATGGCGAGTCTTAATATTCCTATAACTTTATTTTCATTCTCCTATTAGAAGAATTATATTACTTGTATTTGAATACCAAGAGGTTCATGAGTGGTTATTTATGTTATACGTGATAGTTAATATAGAACTACTTATTGTAGTCACTTATATGATAAGTATATAGTACCTATATATATATATATGGTACGTTAGATTATGGATGATTAACTAATTATTTAATTTCAGTTATTTTCAATTTATTATGCGGAATATCTTTTGACATATATTATAATCTATAATTCAATTTTAATTATTTTTATTATATATAATTATATTTATTAATATAATATACTATATTTTATATAATATATATTATATATATATATATTATATATAATTATAATTTAATCTTTATATATCATATATATTAATATTATATATATATTATTAATATTTATATATAATATATATACTATTTATATATATTAATAAATTAACTTTCTTTTATCATATTATTTTTAGTATACTTATTATTATCTTATATATATTTTTTTATTATTTAGAATGGTGTGTGTACTATATTATATATATATTAGTGATGGACCGGATGTCAGATAGATCTCTGACTGATTTCACGCGCGGATCGGAATTTGGAACGGGATATTCTTTTAAAAAGGATGACGGATATTGCGGGATGTCAGGAATGCGGAATACTTATATAAGATTGAATGAGATATATGATATATCTAGATGAGGCGATATGTCGGACTATTGGATGATTACTTTATGTTTGAAATTAATATATTTTTATATATATATATAATATATATTATACTATATATATATTTTATATATTTCTATTTATTATATATACTTTATTATTTTTATTATATATATACATAATATTTATATATATATATATATACTTAATAATATATATATATATATAAATTATATATATTATATACTATATATAATATGTACCTTTATATTCTTAGTTGGAAAATTTTGTAAATATCATTGTATTATTATAAAACTAAATTACTTTATGCTTAACATAAACTACTTCTGACGATATTAATAATAAAGTTATTATATTATAAAGATTAGTATATGTTCTATAAGATCTTAAATAAAAATATTACGAATTAGTTATTTGTCATTCTATATGAGCTTTTATATTTAAAATTTATGTTAAACAATAATCTATATATTATTAATTTTAGGAATATTCCAAATGGGAATATTTATATTATTCGATCATTGTGCTTAGTTATATCATTATACTTTTATATAATATATCAAGATCGATTGTCCCGGGTTACAGCTTAGGGTAAGGCTTGGTTTGGGTTGGCATATTTTCAATTTAGTGGATCTTACTTGTCTAGTAATGGTTTTGGTGTTAACTCACTATTTTAAATTGTGATTTACGAGTATTTAACTATCGGTTACAGTTATTTTATTAGGTGTGAGGATGATAATTAATAACATTTTGATGTTTGCTTAAGAAACCATTATAATTTGGAATAAAACATCTTGCTGCACGGATTTGCTATTTGGAATTCCAAGTTGTCTGGATAGGATTTATAATGTTTTCAATAGTTTTTCCATTGTTTAGATGAAATCCTGATCATCCACTGTTTTTTCAGGAAGTACCTTACTTGTTCGGTCTAAGGCACATATAATCTAACATATCCAATCATTAAACCTCATAATTGCTTGGTGATGCGAACTTGGAGATCGCTCGATATCATATGAACTTTGAGAACAATACAGATTGCGACAGTGACCGGTATTTCTTCGGTGTATCTAGCCATGACCTGCTTTGGATTTCTGAGAGTTGAACTGGAGGATCGTACTGCATTTAAATTTGTGTTTGTATACAGGATTTATGTGTGGATATTCCGCTTCTGCGTTTACTAGTTTGGCGAAGACTAAGGTCATACGTTATTCGGTCAGTAAAACATGTATAATGAGCTTATTTCCATTATTATGATCGTACTGTTGATATACTTAGTGTTATTTATGTTATTGTTTATATTCATTGTTCAAAATATAATTACTACTAATTATTATTTTATTTTAATTTCAGGAAGCAAGATGTCTAAGGATATGTTAAATAATAATGGCCTAATATTGATGTCACGAAAATACCAATCTTTTAAGTTGTTATACAATATTTTTTAGTTAGATGGTTGTTCCTAATTATTCTTTTTATCATTATCATTCCAGCTGAAAGAGTTATCGAACTTTTGAAATTCAAATAAATGTGTTCTGTATTTATTTCCTCTGTTCTAGATTAATTTGGTTGCTCGTACTATACAATCTTTTCCACTACTATATCTAAATACATTTGGATTACAACTGTGATTTATTAAAAGCTGTTTTTGAGAACCCTATCGATTTTAAGTAATTGTGGGTTTTATGGATTCGCCCACAATTTGGAGGTCCCACCGAGAATATATTATTATGAAACAATTCCTTGTAGTTCAATTTTTACAAAGGATGAGAGGGTGAAAAGGGAGAGGGAGAAGGAGAGGGAGTGGTATTTGGTTGGTTTTAATTTTTAAAATAAATTGATAAAATTATTGCTAAATAATGTGAATCTATTTATTTAATTTCGTTGGTCCAAATTATTATATTTCAAATTTAATATGAAAAATTTCTACTAACTCAAATTGCCTAATAAAAAAAAAAATAAAAAAAAATCCGCTCAAATTTTATGCTATACAACCAGTATTTGCCAGCTTGGTATGCCCTTAATTGTGAGCATCGTGGTGTGCTAAGTAAATTTATTTTTGCCAAAAAAAATCTATGCGAAAAAATTAAAAAATTGTTGAAATGAGAGCAAAAAATATAGTAAGAGATGTGTATCATTTTTTTATTTAATTTTTCATTCAAGTTATCTCTTTAACCCTGTCTATGCGTTTTAATGTATTTTAAAATATTTTGATTAAATATTTGTTTATATTATCTTTAAGGTAATAAAACACGAACGAGCTTAAAAACATCAAGGAAGATTCACATTATGTCGTTTGAAGTGAGACAAATGTAATGCACGTGAGGGAGCGAAGTTTGTTTGTTTATGGCATGTATCTGTTTCGAGCAGATTTATCATTCTTTTAGTATGGATATTAATTGCTGAACCTCAAAAAAACGGAATACAGGAGAAGAAGGACTACTATAGTTGGTGCGATTTGTCAACAGGATTGATTATTATTTATATTTATTTACATTTATATTTGATATATATTTATTTTAAAAAAAAACAATCTAAAAGAGGATCAGAGACGATTGGCAACTATACTCATACCTTGTTGGTGGCAGTAGGCATCGTAAGGTTCTTGGACCTAGCGAGAGTGTAATGTTTGTCCTTTTATTGTGGGTATACTACGTATTATTTGGTGAAGTGTTTTTCGTGGTGAGTATGTCGGGTTAACATTGACACGTTATATTCTTTAGTAGCTCGGTCTTATTATGTTTATATGCGAGGTTTATATCTTTCCTAAGCTCTCTGTACTTTTTTTTTTATGTTTCTTTTGACGGGCAGAGGTGTTGCCCTGTTCCGGCTTTCAATTTTTGCAAGGTACTCATTCAAATACTCCTCCACATTTTTGCTACTTTGTTCTGGCACAATTCCCAATATTTTAATACATCTCTCCGATTTTAAATCAATAATATTCGGATTGTTGCTGCTTCACAGCATCACGTATATGTCAACTAATATCATTTGGAGGGGTATGAAAGGGCGCGAGATATAGAATATTTCTGATGTTTAGATATTGAAGTCAGATTTGCTAGTCTCATGGAATGAGTATTATTTACTATAATATATTAGAAATAATTTTTGCAAATATCAACAACCAAAATAAAACCCCATACTATAATAATAATTAATTAGGCCCTTGAAATAATTAAAGCTTATATAGGCATAGGTTCTTTAAACTTATTATTATATAAGATGAATTGGTGGAATTACCTACTTATCAAAATATCAATAATTAATATAGAAGAAAAGTGCTATTATAATATTAATTAACCACTAAAGCACGTTCTAAGGCAGGGAATATTCAGACAGGATATGCATTTTTTAACTGTAAAAATATGGGGGGTGAGAAAAACAATTCATGATTATATGGCCAAAGTTCGAATTTTTTTCTTACAGATAGCTTTTAATCCTCGATTTTATCGATTGCCAGTAAGCACACCGAATGTTAACTTCTCGTTCGTGGAGTTGTAAAGATAATATAAGAGGAAAATTAACTGGCTAGGACTAGTGGAAAATACCAAAAAGCTGTTGTTCTGTCTCATATTAGTACTGTATGGATGTGAAAATGAAAATGCTATTTGATATTAATGCATGGGAAGATGATCATGTAACAGTGACACGGATTTGCTATAAGTTTTCGTGACTTGGGCGTCTGAGAAGAGTGGTAATGACGTAACTACTTAGTTTCCGAGATAGGAGCGTTGGTCCACTTGATTTTACCTTATTCTTAATTGCTATGGAGAATGATAAACCTAGTGAAAAGGGAAACTAGCTCAATAGTGTAGCGTTCCCAGAGTTATACTCTTATTAACAGCAATAATGCTTAGTAATAATTGTATAAGTCAAGAGAGAAAAAAAGTGAAACAACAGAAAATTATTTGCGCTCACGGATACATTGTAGTATAGTTAAATTGTATTGAAAGTGTTGTTCTAAAGAAGCTTGGTATTTTTACTTTGTGCTTAACAGATGCGGATCAAGATTATACTCATTTTGTATCATCTATAAAATGTGAAGAAAAATCCAATCTTTAAGAGAAAAAAGTTGAAAAAATGATAATTCCACCGGTCTGTCACAATAATTTCTAGCGACAATAAAAAGGACACATAGCCAAGTTTTGACTGCGTTTGCCCAATTCCTATATTAAGAGACCTTCAAGATAGGGAAGAAGAAATAGTAGACTATGAGGAATAGCCGTTGGAACACTTATTATTCGAGTACATTTTGGTTAGTTAAGTCATAATAGGGCTAGAACGAGTAATTAATTGGTTTTTGGTGAGGGTGGAATATAATTTTATTATCTAGAGTTATCTTTTATCTTCTATTGGGTTATGAGGATTGCAATCAGCCTCGCTGTTGAACCTTTTAGACTGTAAAACAGGATTTAATTAGAATGACATATGTGTATACTTGAAATAATCGATAATATGAATATCCCCTCATGCTATCTTATGAATAGTACATCTACAACCATTAGTATATACACTCTCCACTTGAAATTTGATATATAATTATTGATAGAGCCTATCAGATTATATTATGAAATCTTTTAAAAAAGAATCTCCGGTATTGGAAATAAGAAGTTTTGTTTGCGAAAGTGAATCAGCATTTAAAACACTGAATTGTGGGGATGGCCATATTACAAATCTTCAGAACTCATTTAATCATTTAACCTGAACTCAATAGTACATCTCATATTATTAAAGGATCAGAAAAATATTATATTTGCTGAGATATGTGAGGTTTAGGAAGATGATATTCGTGCCCTCATCATGATTTAGTACGGAGGCAGCTAGTGACTACTAGTACCTAAAACTCCCTTATGCAATTAAAAAGAATTTCAAGGATTTTATCAATAGAATACTTATTGGAAACGATGTACTGTATTTTCAGGATCATATGTAGTTACTATCACTTGTCCATTGAAAGGTTTCCTGTTAGTATATCTATTTTTCAAGTTTAACTGACAAATCATCTGGTCACTTATTTTTATACGCTCCTAATACATAAAACAGTATGGTCGCATATATGGTAAGTAGTGTACATATAAATTGTACTTGAAACTTTGTTAGACACACACATTTTCATATCTCACGACTTAAGTAGAAAATTTGATGAGTGATGTATATAAGTACACCTGTTTCCTATCATGTCATAGTTGATATAAAGAATAATTAAAAGATTACGTTAATACCACATCCTAACTACTAATTATTAAGAATTTATCAAACTCAATATTCATTACATACTATATCAGTTAGTTGGTTATAACTTTAGGATTTAATGCTCCATAGCTAATTACCCTTTTCAATTATTGGATTATTTTGTATAATATGTATTATAAGAGTATTCATACCATTTTACTATAGATCAGCAAATTCTGTTGTAAGATAGTCTTTATACTCAGTTAATAGAACAAACATATCGTAAACAAATAATTACTATACTTATTGCTTAAATGAAACATTTTTTAATCTACAATTACTTAAAAATTATCCTAAATTTCTGTATCTGACATGACTCGGGGATATTAGAATATTTACACGAGGTAGAGTTTAGTAAGAACTATAATCAGAATACAATCGTGAAACATACTTTTTAACCGAGCAGTTTAATAAATTATATAATATCGCTGGGTGTTGGATTGCTGAGATTGTCGTGCGAATATAATTAGTATAATTTATTTCTATGAGATTTGTTGAGTATAAGTACATCAAGTTTTGTAGTGACCACTAATATAGTATTGGAGACTATGTAGACATCTATCCTCGAAAGTAATTTCATTCACACACTTCATCATTATACTGAATATTAACATGATCACCTCTTTGCTTAGTATATTATATTATTACTTCTTGAATACTATAATCAATTGATTTGTAAGTGAATAGAATCTTGATATACCTCTATCATCCAGAAACAGATTCCTCAAATCTATGGGCTCCGCGGGTCCCGAATTACCGACATTTGGTGGAGAACTAGTCAATCTAAGAAAATAATATAATATGGACATCTGTATAGTTGCTTATACCTTACTAAATTACCGACCTAACGAATATCACTGCACGGACTATCACATATATGGTTCTGATTTATCACTCTACCGATAAACTTCGATCACCTGTTGGTGGGTAATACAAGGCATCATATCTCATTTTCCTTATCCTTATGTAGACATATGATGGAGATATAGGTCTTCATTTCAGAATAGAAATTAATTTATCAAATATTACGTCTTTTATTACTTTTTTTTAACTTGTCTTGAAATTTTTCGTGATTAAAGATAGTCACAATCCATGCCCATTCTCTCATATATTTCGGGAATGGATTGTAAAATCATCCTCGGAGATTTTTTGCCTATGTTTCTTAGGCTTCTCAATATCGATTTAGAGAGGAGGAACTTGTTACTCCTGACAGATAAGTCCAATAGTCTGCTCAATGTTATTATTACAGGCAATCTTCACTCCGATAGTATAACATTGGTTTTTCTCGATTAAAGTCCCGACACTTTTGATATTCTTTTTATCATTACTTTTATTGTATCATTTGTTCATTTCAGTTTAGATATTTCCTACGTGTTTAGGATAGAGGGTTTTTATTCCTATAATTCTATTTTCTTATTATTTCTTTCATTCATTATTATTTAATTAACTTTTTATTAGTTATAGTTTTATTTTAAGTTGTAATTGCTATTAGAATTATTATAATTTATATATAAATATGATTATTTTTTTTAGATTTTAATCTATCTCGGAGAACTTATTCGAATTGCAGAATTTCAGAAACTATTAGTTATAGCATTTTATTTTACTCTTAGCAGGGGTGCGGGAAAAATAGGCCTGGCCGGAGGGGGAGAGCTATTGAAATATGACGAGCGGAGGGGGAGGTGGGCCTATCGTGCAATATAGAGGATAATTAATGTAAACTTTATGTTTTTTCTATTACGATTTAATTATCTTAAAATGCGAGCGGTCTCCTAGTTGAAATTTTGTTACCGACATTGTGCTAAAATGAACTTTTATTATAGTAGCATCTAATGTCTTATGTTTACTCGCATTGTCTTCTCATTTAACTTTATTCTTATATTGAGTGGTGTTGTCGGTTTTTACTAATTATTTAATTTTTTTTATATTTTTATGTTCACAGTATTAGCTGAAGCTTGGGAATATGGAGTGCACATCTTCTTTATAGTTTAGCATACGGTCCATTGAAGAAATGATGTTACTCATATTGCATGATTTTTCTGAGTGTCTCTATTATCATTGTTTGATTATCCTTATATATATCTCGATTCATGTTTGAGTATCGCGTGAAGTGTATGATATGAGAGCAATACTCGTAACTAAATATCTCTACTCAGCTATTCAATATCATTCTCTCAATTCAGGTTACTCAGGATTGGAGGCGTGTTCTGGAAAAATCTTTCCTATAATAGATACACATCAATGAACTATTCATTATTTGTCGGAAGTAATCACTTACTATAATGGCACTCTCTTTCGGCTGCTCCTCATCTTTCTTTCTTTTTCCGATTACTACTTACCGCAATGGTTAACGATAGTCAGATTGCAGCTTAGTTAATATTGATATAACATTTCAAATTTTCATTTTACTACTCTTACTTTACATGTCCATTTGTACTCATGGCAAGTAATTAATTAACTCCTAGTAAACTGGTATATAATACTAAAGAATCTAGGAATTTAAGTTGTTAAATGAAATCTTTTCACTGGTCCAGTTTGCGTAAATATAACCAAGGTCTGTGTTTTTTGTAACACAACATCTTTTTATATAGAGCTAAAAAAATGTTCATGGTTTTTCTGCCGTAATTTTTATTAGTGTCTTTGGGGTTTCTGGTAATTGGTGTTGTTGTTTAGTGGTGTTTAATTCCTTTAGTTTTTTTGAATAATTTTGGTTTTATATATATATAATATGTAAAATATATTCTTGCTTAGACTGCGTACTGACTATGATTACTGATTTAACGTATTTTTTTTTTATTATAAGATTTTATCCTAAAATCGTTAGAAAAATCTAAATTGAGGGATTATCTTAAAATCGTTAGAAAGTTTTTTAGTTCACTATTCATAGTTACATCTCATGTGGTGCTATCTTATTTCGTTATTGTTGAGCTGTATTATAATTTAGATAATTATTTAGTTTTTTAACACAATATTTATTTGTTCATGTGATTTATAATATTTTTTGTTGTTTGAATATTGATTGTAATGTTATAATTTATTGGGTTTAGAATCCGTGTTTCCTACAGAGGAACTTGATGTATACCAATATTAAATATGTGTACTACCTAATGTTTTGGCTCTAATCTATATTGGATCGATTATATATATGAGATCACAGAATATATGATTGATTACCTTATAATGTGAGGTGGCAGGTAGTAAACACTATCGAGAGTAGGGACTGTGTGGGATAAAGAGCATGCATTTTTCGCATTTAAATATGTAGAATTTAGGATAAATAACAGCACACTTTTTAGACAGATTTTCTATTATACACAAGTGAGTTAGAGTGTTCAGGTCATTGGAGATATAGCTAGTGTCTGCACTGTCATTTCTGCAAAGTATACTTTCTTTAGAGAGAAAACTATCGCATGGGTTAGGAGGTTGACATTAAAATAGGGAGAGAGCGCGCGGAGAATTAAGTCCTGCTATTGGTGTCGAGTTCTGGAATCGACGCTAGTGCAGAAGGATATGACAGAAAATACGGACTTTCGACATCATTATCGTGGGGGATATAATTTATTTATTTTAAACTTTGTAGTTAGTTTTTTATTTCAGATTTATATATTCTATGATAATGGTTATATATTTCTTTTTACATTGAGTATTCGGATTCATTGTTGTTTATAGTTGTATAATTGATAATTCCATGGAAGTTATGAGTCTATATTCTTATTAAATATATTTTATATTATATTTATATTAGTACTATATTTACCACCAAATAATTACTGATATACTAAACCCTAATCATTATTTTAAACTAATCCCATTCTTACTGTTTAGTAACTATATACTATTATATATCAAATACAACACTGAAAAGGGTGGGTGTCAACCAAATAATAACACTTAAATGACAAACAATAGTATACCTAATATATTATATATATATATATATATATAATATAACAGTAAGCGTCACATATACATTATGTAATAACTATAATATATAATTAGCCGTAATTAATATTTTATATAATATACTTACCAGAAAACTTATAGATTACTAGAATTCTATATAGATAAAAAAAACATGATATTTCACAGCTACACTATAATTACGTCCATCATACTATCCAACAACCACCACCACCAGACCAACACACCTAAAGATAACGGAACCACTAGGCTACTTATACCAATCACCCGCCTAGCTATTGCACCTAAACCACACACACACCCTCACATACAAATCTACATACACACACACTACAATAACCAAACACCCATAATAGACCAAGGCTAAACCCATACGGCTATCCACATAACAGCTACCTAAGAATAAACACCGTGCCCACTTACAGAACCTTAACTCTAACACATCACCAATACTACAACTTACATTCAAGCTTGATAACAACCCAACACACATGCACACAACAGATAACACAACGCCTACACCCACACAGCATAGACACTTATACACTTACAAATCACCCATAGACACTTATAGCAACCTTAAGACCTCACCTAGCGAACATTAACCACTCACCATGACACTTCACCACACTTACACTACACATAAGACTAATACACCTCACCTATAGACACTTACACTTACGCTTAACAGATACACACCAACTCGATATCGTTATTTGCCAGTCAGCCTTTGAATCCAACTCAAATTTGATGTCTCAATATTGATTGCTCAATTTATGACTTAGCTATTAGATTGGCTCAGCTTTTGATAGGTGCCCTTATCTGAATGCTTCAACTTTTGCTGACCATCAAACTTTGATGTTAATCACATTTAATACACTACGTTTATAGACTTACGCTTTGATGTGAGACTCTTTGATGGCATCAAAACTTTGTGGCTCAATTTGTCGGCTACAGCCTTTCGATGGCTCCACTTTGCTTGGCTAGCTTTGATGGATTCATCTTTGATGACTTCCCCAAAAATTTTGAATGACGTCATCACTTTTGAGAATAACAAACCTATACTGATGGACTTCATTTTGATGCCGTCCATAAATAATATACACGTCGAGGTTCATCTTTGACGGCGTTCACGTATTTGGATGACTCGATTCTATTGATGATGCTATAAAGCAACTTTGATTTTTCCACCCTGACCTAGAATAGCCCTAATATTGGTGTCTACCTAGTTATAAGGTAATGAGATTCGATTGTGTATATTATCATATATTGCTAGGCCCAATTATAATACTATATGAGATTAGCAATTTTACAGCCTTTTTCTAACCTACTCCTACACATAAAACAGTTAATATTAATAGTCTTCTCATAGGTCAAAGCTGGCACAGGGACGCTGCCGCCTCCGCACGAAAGGCATCGAACCCGCGTTTCCGCCACACGGTGGCCGCAGCGCAATACTCTTCCGCTTCCCGCCGCCAGTGTGCCGCGAGCCAATATTCGCGTAAACCGCGCCGCGTGGCGCGCAGGTGCAATATTATCTCGTGAACGATAAATATGATTCTAGTAAATTATTATAAATCATATATATATAAACTATGAGTCATTCATTTTTATTTCATACTTAAACATTTTATAAACATTTTTGCGATCCTAAACTGTAACTCATACAGACCTATTATTATTTATTATTAATTTAAACATATTTCATAGTTGTGAATCAATGTAAACTATTCAAAAATTTCTTTCAAAATACTATGATTAAAACTTAAACATTTTTATTAAAAATTTAAATACATTATTAGCAGTAAAACAGTAATCAATAGCTCAATTGCCTACCAAAAGGAGGGAATAGTAAGGCTTTTGTTTTACTGTGATTTACTGATTTCTGCTTTAAACTCATATATTTATTACATTAATTTTTCTTTTATATTTTTTACTATAATACTTTTTAATTTATAAATTTTTAAAAATTGTTGTAAGAAGAAAAAACAGAGTGTCTAATATATAACATTTTTATTTTACTACAATTGTACGAAATTTTATTAAAAACATATACTTTACAGAACAACCCTTAAAGCAGTAACTACAGTAAATCATGAGGTGTTACCTTAGCGAACAATAGGGATTTAGTACTCTTTCTGTTATAATCTACACTATGACTACTGCTTTAACTCATATGCTTTACTGCTTTAACTCACATATATTTATTACATTACATGCCTTAAAGCAGTACATCAGTAAAATATAACGGCTGTTGCTAGTACAAGGGATATAGAGGCTTTTTGTTTTAGGCATTACTAGTTGTTAACTTTTAGCTTTACTGCTTTAACTGCTTTAACTCATATGGCTTTACTGCTTAACATATAGTATCGTAAGTTGACATTATGTTTTTCTTTTAATATTATTTTATTCTGACCTTGGCATCTTCTTTATTTTCATTTTTTTATTATTATTCTTTATTTGTTAATAATATTATTTATTTTCAAATTATTTTATTACTTATTATTTATTTGTTTTTGTTGTTGAGTCTCTTTTTAGTTTCCCCATTCTTACTTTTTTTACTACATTATTAATAATATAAATTAATTAATTTTCTTTATTATTATAGTCATTTTCCACACAATAATGTAAGTAGCTGCATCAATATACCACAACACATACAAACACAGGCCCATTACCACACACACACGCAGCTTGTTAAACATATCAAATAAGTTCTTTGTATGAACATATACGTTATTTATTAAAACTTTTTATGTTTTTATTAACCACGTAAATTTATGTTTATCTTCTATAATAAATTATTTCAAGTTCCTTAACCTTCTTAATATCAATCATTATCTTTAGAACAAAGAATTAATTATAATGTTAAAACTTTTTATTTATAAATTTTATAAACTATCAAGTTTTAAATAATGTTTATTACTAAATTTTAATAAATTTTATTAAAAAAATATATAGTTTAGCGTACCTTAAAGCACTAAATCAGTAATCAGTAGGCAAGCCCTAGCAGCCTCTACACAAGCTATGCACGTTTGTTCTATTGACCTATTAAATTGATATATTTTCACTATTATTTTTTCTGCTTTACATCATCTTTAGCCATGTAATAAGTATAAAATCAACAAAATAAGTTCTTCTCTGCTACATAACATGTATTTTAATTAAAATATTCTAGGTTTTTATTAAAAAATATATTATTCATTATTTATATTATTTGGTATGATGTTAACTAAAAAATTTTCAAAGTTTTTAATAATTTGGATTTTTTTATTTTATTATTATTATTATATTATTATTTATTATTATTATTATTATTAATTATTATTATTATTATATTATATTATTATTAATTATTATTATTATTATTATATTTCCTATGTCATTGATCATCCAACACGAGCAAAACAACACGCGCATCCTTACAGAAACGAAATGACCTCGTTCTGTAAAAATCGTGTTGAATAATAAACTTTAGGCTAATTTAGGATACCTTTTTGGAGTACCGCCTTTGAGATTTAGGCCTATACCCAGGTCAAATATATTTCAACTCGCCTCTTTCTGTAAATGTGTTGAAATAACTACGTTAGGCCTAAATTTAGCCTAAGGTTTTTGTATCCCGTGCTGATTTAAGCCTAATACCAGGTCAAAAAGTAATCCCAGTATAGACAAGAATCGAGAATCCATGTTATTATTTTATAAATATTTTCAAACTGAAACTGCTGGATAGGTAGATCTTTAAGCAGTAAGAAGGAATGTTTTTCCTTTTGTAGTGGACGGAGTTTAACCTTATCTCTATATGAATCTCATTGTGATTGGTCGAGAATTATTTTATGCTTTTGGCCTTTTAGGTTGTAAAACGTGTTTACTAATCCTACTGCCACAATTTCTTTATTTAAACTATTGTATAGGTTTATAATGCATAGAAATTTTATAATTTATATACATTCAACTCTTACATCATGCAAATTTTTATTGCGGCAAGTAAAATTTAAGGAATAAAAATTTTACTATTTTTAATTGAATTTAATAATATTAACTTACAATGATTATATATATTATAATATTATATATATATATTATATATTATATAATATATATAATATATATATATATTATATATATATATATATGACCATCAATATTAGATGGTATCAAGATGACGTCATCAAAGATGAGTCATCAAAGATGAACATCAAAATTGAGCCACAAAAGTTGAGCCATCAAAGCTGCGGCATCAAAGTTACCAACAAAGGTGACATCAAAGTTGAGCCATCAGATAGGCACCATCAAGCTGAGCATCAAGCTATTTCATTAAAGTTGAGCAGTCAGTTGAGACATCAAGTTGAAAGGCATCAAGTTGCGATCAGATAGGACACCTCAAGCTGGACCATCAAGCTAGTATTAAAGTTGAGGCATCAAGTTGAGACATAAAGTTGAGGCATCAAAGCTGAGGCATAAGATATCGAGTGTGTGTGTGTATCTGTGTGTTAAGCGTAAGTGTAAGTGTCTATAGGTGAGTGTAAGTGTCTATGGTGAGTGTAAGTGTGTATAGGTGTCTATGGGTGAGTGTAAGTGTCTTGGGTGAGTGTAAGTGTTAAGTGGTTATGGGTGAGTGTAAGTGTGTATATGTGTGTGCTGGGTGTAGGCGTGTGTGTATCTGTGTGTGAGTGTGTGTGTAAAGCGTAAGTGCTAAGTGTATCTTGTGTGTGAGTGTAAGTGGTAAGTGCTATGGGTAAGTGTAAGGTGTGTATAAGTGTGAGTGTAAGTGTAAGTGTCTATGGTAAGTGTAAGTGTGTATAAGTGCCTATAGTGGGTGTAGGTGTGTGTGTATCTGTGTGTGAGTGTGTGTGTGTGTAAGCGTAAGTGTGAGTGTATCTGTGTGTGAGTGGAAGTGTATGTGTGTGTGTGAATGTAGGTGTAGGTGTGTGTTATGTCTAGGTATGGGTGTATGTGTCTATGTATGGGTGGGTGTAGTGTAGGTGTAGGTGTATGTGTCCTAGTTATGTGTGTATGTGTGTGTGTATCTGTTAGGTGTAGGTGTGAGCTAGGGCGGGTGTATGTGTGTGTATAAGTAGACTGTGGGTGTGCGTGTGTGTGTGTGTTCGTGTGTGTGTGTAGGTGTGAGTGTAATATACATATATATATAATATATATATATATATATATATATATATATATATATATATATATATATAATATATAATATTTTATATATATATATATATTAATATATATATTTATTATTATTAATAATTTTATGTTATTTTATTTTTATTTTATTATTATTATTATTATTATTATTTTTGCTTCAGTGTTCGCTTATATATATATATTATATATATATATATATATATATATATATATATTTATATATAATTATATATATATTTATTATTATTATTATTATTATTATTATTATTATTATTATTATTATTATTATTATTATTATTATTATTATTATTATTATTATTATTATTATTATTATTATTATTATTGTGCTTCCACGTGTTTGGGTGTGTGTGTGTGTGTAGGGGAGCACGTGGTGTTTCAAAGGAACGCAATATATATATATATATATATATATATATATATATATATATATTTATTATATATTATATATATTCATATAATATTATATATATATTATCCTCCTACAGCTGAAATTGCTAATTGTTTTATAATTATTATTATAATTATTATATAAATCTGGATTTAATGTTATATAGACTTGAATTAAAAGATCCATCCTCTCAGATCTTAACGTGGATCTGTGGGCTAAATGTCCTGAACTTGCCAGAGTGGTAGGTGGTCGTATTCTACTGGGTTTAATATTTTTAAATATGGCCCAAGCTCAGACGGTAATGATGCATGTCTTGAGTCAGTAGGAGGCTAAGAGCAGATGAAAAGGGACGGTGGAAAGTGGTGAGTCATGACCGGGTGTGTGTGTGTGTGTGTGTGTGTGTGTGTGTGTGTGTGTGTGTGTGTGTGTGTGTGTGTGTGTGTGTGTGTGTGTGTGTGTGTTCAAGTTAGGATAGATACATACATGCGTTCAAGTTAGGAACGTTACCTACATGCGTTCAAGTCAGGATCGGTGCGTGTGTGCGTTCAAGTTAGGATCGATACATACAGGACAGGTACCTACATCACCTCATGTTAGGGACAGTTACCTACCCAAGGTAGGGTGGCAGGTACCTGCATGAGTTCAACTTAATCCCTTACGAATAAGAATGGGTCAATTTTGCAGGCCTTGATACCGTATCAAGGCGGAAAAGAAGGCAAACATCAAGAAAGAGGAGCGCCCCTAAAGGGGTCAAAGGGGCAAAACTAGGGGGGAGGCACGTACGACGTTTGCTTCGCAAAGGAACCAGCACCCTTCTCCGAAGGGGTGCAAAAAGCTACAAGGCAAAAAGCTAAAGGCCCAAAAAGGAAAGGTTGCAAAAAATTAGGGTTTGCCAAAAATTAGGAACCCTTCAAAAAATTAGGGTTCTCAAAAATTGGGTTCTCATAAAATTTGGTTCTCAAAATTTGGGTTCTCAAAAATTTGGGTTGCGGCGGCAGTTGGGGGAACGAAAATCCCTTGTTACTCTTCATACGATCTTTCTCGTTTGACAGCGAATCCTTACTGGAGCCTTTATCGCCATTTTTGAAAATGACTTACTACACACTGGGATAACATCCCATTACAATTAGGAAAATTTATTTCATGCACGACGGCGCTCCAGTCAATTTTCAGTTTAATTCGCTTCGTAGCTATTTGAACATGCATATCCACGCCGTTTGGATAGGTCGAGGAGGTACGCAACCTTGGCCTGCGGTCTCCAGACCTAATGCATTGGATTTCTTCTTGTGGGTCACCTGAAACATTTTGGTTTATACTAAGACAGTTTGAAATCCCGAAATTTTTTAATATGAACGCACTCTTGTGACACAATTGGCACACACACGGTATAATTGAACGTGTCCGCCAATTCAAATGCGTCGCAGAATAGGAGGCCTGTTTGCCGTGAGGGTGCCTCATTTTCCAACATTTGGTTTATAACTTTAGTGCACTTGCTTCGTACTATTTCTATCAAATGTCGCCTACAATTCGACTCTATTCAATGAATAACTGATGTTGATGGCGGGCTTTCAACTATTGCATGTGGTTCTCATCAGCCATATGTTTGCGTGTGGAGGTTCAAATATGGCGGTCTCTGAAAATTTGCTCATCGGTAAACAGGATATTCTGCTAAATGGTTGAGAATTGTCTGCAATTATTCTGTTGGATCCTCGACAAAAGCTACTCTTTGCGGAAATTGTTGGTAAGTGCCTGCATCGTTGGATGGAATAAGGTACAGAGTGATTTTTCAATACGCCTAAAATGTCGATAGACTTACATCGTAGTGTTTGCAAGCAATCTTCTGGTCTTGTTTTGTAGACTTGTCTCAAGTTCCTTTGAGAACATGTTCTTCGCATCTGGAGTTGATACTGTGCGAGGTCGCCGTTTCATTAGTAAGTTTTTAAAACTTTCTTGTTTCTCTAAGACTGTTGATGGAGCTGCACATAGTATGATGGGGTTGACCCGATTATGGTACATTTCTTCTAGAGACGCATGGCTTGCTAATGAAATTAACCGTTGTAGACCGTAAACAAAATGATATGCCATTTCTATTGTCATTCATTTTGAAATTATGAGCAACACTTGAACACAGTTTGAAAAACGATCAGTTTAAATTGCAAAAATGATCGAAACTTAAAGAGATAAATGTGAAGTTCAAAAAGAAAAATAATCAGACGGGAACAAATTCATTTTTTGTTCAAACTTAACTTTATTAAGCTACATTCACGGTGACATTTCGCTCGGATTACATAAGTAAAAAATATACGTATAGAGCTATTTTCGAAACAAATGATTTGATATCAAGTTCTTATATTTTCTATGGAATAAATTTTTCAACAAAATAATATTATATATATTATATATTTAATATATATATTATATATTATATATATATATATTATATATATAATATATATATATATTATATTATATTATATTAAAGATATAATACTATATATATATTATATTACACTGAGAGAGGGAGAGAGAGGAGAGGGAGAGAGAGAGAGTAGGAGAGAGAGAGAGAGGAGAGAGAAGAGAAGAGAGGAGAGAGGATTTACAAGGAAGATACAAAATCTGTTAGTATAGTTTGTGGGCTTGGTTTCTCAATTTTTTGGGGGGCTTGCAGTTCGCAGTGCTATGGACGAGCGCCATGTATAATATATATATATATATTAATATATATATATATATAATATATATATATATTATAATATATATTATATATATATATATATAGTAATAATATATATATATATATAGTATTATAGGAGAAAGTCTAGTTATGGACTTTTGAACGGTACTCGTTAGCCCAAAAAAATATCACAGGGTATTTTACTGGACCATAAATAGATCTTTTTTATTATAGGGATTTGAATGACCTCAAATATATAATAGACCTGTTACGTTTTACGATTCCGTAGTTTTATTTTTTTTTTTTTTTTTTTTTTTAACTAAAGGATACCCCAGGGTAAACCGCAGATGGCAGGAGTAGGGGTCTCTCGGCCTTCAGGGAACGACAGGGTAGGTATTTTCCCCTCCGGGGAGGGTTCCGGAACCCCGCTCTTTTGGTATTTGGTGATCGGGGGTTTCACCCCTCCTACGGGTAGGAATCGTCCCACTATCTGCTCCCCGTCGGCTCGAGCCCTATTTTGCCGTGTAATACTTAAATAATTATATATATATATATTAGATATATATATATATATAATAGTTATTATTATATAATAACTATATATATATTATATATATATATATTATATATATATATATATTATATTATATTATATTATATATAACACTTATTAACAACTCTAAATTATTTATGTTCTTAAGATATATACTTTTTTTTTTGGATAACCATTACCGTAAAAAAGGTCCATCAACAAAACTAAATTACCTTTAATTCTCGTGGTTTGCAATGACATCGAAACACTTAAAATTTAAAAACTTATAACAATTTCTAATTGAACAAATTTTCTTACACTTAGTTATGTAAACCGATATTTGTATTAACTTTTATTTGCAAAATACGCTAATAATTTTATCTCTTTTTCATTTTAATAACACTGCAATTTTTGAGACTAAACGAAACACAACCTAACGAACCAAGTTTCACGTTACAACTGAAAAAAAATTATGAGTCTACATTGGGTAAAATGTCTAAAAATTGCTCCTCATAAAGTAAATACATGAATACTGTGTTATTTTTTTTTTAATATATAACTTCAAAATATAATTTCCCTATGTTTTTTTATATATTTTTATATGTAATTTCATTTTTATAATAAGTAAATTAAAATTTCTTTAGCTCTTTGGGCGTTAGGTAACTTTGTCCATATATATATATATATATATATATATATATATTATTATATATATATATTATATATATTATATATTATATATATATATATATATATAATTTATATTATATATTATATATATATATTATATAATTATATATAATACTGAAAAAGTTTTAAATACCAGTATAAGTTAATTGACTAAAATTACTTAGGGTGTGAAGCTCCTTATGCTTGATGCTTTACTTTTTTTTTTTTATTAAATATTGTATGAATTTATTACGAATTGTGGACTGTATTTAGTTATTAATTATTTTCTCGCTAATAAAGATGTGATAGGGTGTGCTTTTTTTTTATTAATTTATGTATTTAATAAATTA
>JABUQX010009237.1:17500-20000 GCA_015478945.1 Trachelipus rathkii | reverse complement strand
TTTCTCATCCAATACTGAGGTCCTCTATTTAGGGGATTTCAATTTACACAACATGAATGGTTGGGGTCCCTGCGTATGCTGTTTAGGTTTGGAGGAGCGCCGAATCATTTAGCATCTTAATGATATGGAGCAAACTAATTAAAAAACCACACACATTCCGGATCGTCCAAACCGATTCTTGAACACACTTAACCTATGTTTCAACACTAGTCCTTCTCTCTATAAATACAACACCTTCGTCCTAATTGGTAAATCTGACGCACACCCTTTATATCTCTTTATTTTAAATACTTTTCTTCTCGCAACAGCTCCATCCTGCCCTAAGCGCGTTTTTTCCTGCACTTTGATCGGCCGATTGGGGGGCATTGCGTTGCTCTACGCTAACTATAATTGGATGACTGCTTTGTCTCTGGCGACGCTTTCGACTTCTGCCGATAAGGGTGGAGCTGTAATCGTTGATGGGATGAGCATAGTTCATTCCTTCTTCAACTAAATTTCTTTCTTCTCATAATACCATGGTTCGATGTGGCATTCAGGCTAGTAACAGTGCGTGTCGGGAATGGGAAAAATTCTCGTTCTCTATCATTCTTAGCTTAATTTTCATTCAGCTAGAAATCGTTGAAGGGATAATCTTCGACGAGCAAAAGCGGCTTTCATCAAACTTAAAGTGGGCTAACCTACTTGGTTCTCTACTGACAATCTTTTCTGGACTCTTTGCCCAAAAACGATTTCTAGCAACTCTATAATGTGCTTTCCTCTTCTTATTCGATCTGATTGGCTCTGTTGCTAATTCTCCAACTGAAAGGCCATCTCTTCGGCCTCCTATTTTCCTCTAACTCAACCCTGGACGATTCTGGGATTCCTCTTCCTCCTCCTTCTCCTCTCAGGTATCCTATGCCTTCTTTGCTTGTGATTACATTTGATCGGGTGCATGGGCTCTTGAAATCTATGAACGTTAGGAAGCCGGGTGGCCCGGATGGCTCTCCCCGAGTTTTGAGGGAGTATGCTTCCGTGCTGGCCCCTCCCCTCGTTCAACTATATTCCTCTATGTCTCAATACTACACTTTTTTCTCAGTGTTGGAAGCACGCACATGTCCAACTATTCGAAAAAGGAAGCCGCTCTGATCCTCTAACTATCCGCCTATAGCTCTCACTTGTATTCTATCTAACATTTTGAAACTCTTCTCAACTCCCATTTCCTAGATCATCTGGAGTCTCATTCACTTCTTTCTGATCGCAAGTATGGTTTTCGGCGCTCGAGGTCTACTGGCGATAATACTTTCCTATCCTATTTGATTAGTTTTTCCCAACGCTTTAGGACCTACGGGAGACTTTGCGTGGTGCGCTTGACATATCCCTAAGCATTTGACCGGGTATGGCACGCGTCCCTGCTCTCCAAGCTCCCCCCTTTGGGTTTCCTCCTTCTCTTTGCTTATTTATGTCTAGTTTTCTTTCAATCGCTCATATTGGCTTTGTTGATGGGGCGACTTTTCTTCTTTTCTGTCAATAGTGTGGTGTTCTCAGGGTTCTGTCTATCTCCTACTTTATTCCTACTCTTTCATTAGTGATCTTTCTCACCTGCACATCTAACTCTAATCACTCATATGATGACTCGACCCTCATTCTTCAACTCATTTCAATTCTGCTCTCTTTTACTTCTAGAATTGCCTCTCGTCTTAATCCTTTCGATTCTATTCTACTTGATCTGGATAAGAAATTCGGGGTGGGTCGTCTCACCTTGTAAATCATTCTTTAAAAACTCAACTCTGTCAAATCTCCCTCCTCTAACAACCTTCTAACTTTTCTATTGTCTTCGACGGTTATCTCGTGCTCTCTGTTGAAAATACAAACATCTCTTGCCTTAACCATAAACAAAAAAATTTGGAAACCTCCACATCACAACGCTGATAGGGCGGCTCAAAGAAACTGGGATTCTGTTTAGACTGCGAGATCTTTTTGGCCTCTTCTCAGTTACTCAGCTATAACAATGGCCTCTACTGCCTTGTCTATGGAGTACTGCTCTGCATTATCACGGGGCTCTGGTTTCACCGCGTTTTTTGGATAGGGTCGAGTCAAAGGCCAAAAGGCCTTATAAACTATTCTGCATTTCCAGTTTCACTTTCAACCTCTATCTTTGGCGGCGCGGATGTAGGACTTTATCTCTTCTATAGGTACCCGTAAACAGCGGCAGGATGCTCGAAGGGAACTTATTCCTGGCGTACCACGTACCTTTACGTCGACATCGAAGCTACTAGGGGTGTTGTGTCTGCACATGAGTTTTGTGTTGATATTGGTAACTCTAGGCTAGTTCGCTGCGGTGCTTCTTCTTTCCTGCCACCTCTGTTCTGTGAATTCTCTTCCATCTTCTGTTTTTCCTGCTGAATTTAATCTTCCCCACTTCAAGCCTGCGTTCTGTGCTCATCCTCGTATTAATTTGCGTTAAGTGTGATCTTATCTGGCGTGCAAACACCCCCTCCTTGAATAGGGATCTGCCCGTGAG
>JABUQX010009237.1:0-2500 GCA_015478945.1 Trachelipus rathkii | reverse complement strand
GACGCTATGAATTGAAGACTAAATGAAATATTTAAATAAAGATTGTTATGTTAGAAAAGTTAAAATAATTAAAATTAGATTTAGTTAAACTTAGTTTTGATTTTTTTGAAAAAAGGTGTGGTGTTCAAAATTTTGTTTAAGGTGGGGTCAAGAGTGTGTTCACCTTGTAGTATGTTAAAGTTGGGAAAGTTTTTAATGCAAAGGGATTCAATGAGTTTGCGTTGTGTGGGGTCAAGTACTTGTAAAATGGGTGTCATGCCATTAATGTTGATGTTGTGATTGAATTGGGTTCTGTGTAGTGTGAGTGCCGAATTTTCTGAATAATCAAGATATTATAGTTTACCCGTTCAGATAAAGGTCAAAACTTAGTAATTATGAACAGAATTGACTACATCTCCAAATGCAATTTCTTGCTTAACGATAACACTACATACACTCTTCTTAACAAAAATCCACTTAAAAACTCCCACAACATGTTCAACCAAAAACTTAAACACATCACTAAAGATTTTCCCAACCTTCTGTTTGACTTAAAACCTAGACTCCCTCGTCTTTCACAATTTTATGGCATCCCAAAAATCCATAAACAAAATAACCCTGTACGACCTATCATTTCTAACACAAACTCCGTAGCTTACAAATTATCTTCTTGGTTATCCAAACAGCTTAAGCCTTTACTTGGACATATCTCTCCCTCTCATCTAAAAAACACTGATGATTTTATTCAAAAAACACAACACATAACACCTCACAATAATAACATCCTCAGTTTTGATGTTACCTCTCTATTCACCTCCGTACCTGTCCCATTCACCATCTCCTTATTAGAAAGGTATTTTAACGAAAACACCTACACTCTTGATTACCCTTTCCCTTTACTTAAACAATTAATATTACTCTCTCTTGAACATAACTTCTTCCATTTCAATAACCTACATTACAAACAAAACTCAGGACTAAGCATGGGCTCTCCCCTTTCTCCTATCCTCAGCAACCTATTCATGGAACTGATAGAACATTTCTTCATACTCAATCACCCTCTTCTCTCTAACACAACATGGCTTCGTTATGTTGATGATATTTTCGTCTCCACACCTTTAACCAATAACCCCACTCTCATACTTAACTTCATCAACTCAATCCATCCTAACATTAAATTTACAATGGAACTCTCCAACAACAAAACCTTACCTTTCCTTGACACCCTACTTACCTGGGATAACAGTCCCACTTTGCTTTACAGTGTTTATCGTAAACCAACTTTTAACCCTTCATACATTCATTGGTTTTCTTCCCACTCCACCAACACAAAATCAGGTGTTTTAAGATCCCTTTTGGGCAAAGGTGCCCTTTACGGACGAGTCGAGAGTGTCTTTTTACTCCTCGGACAGGCGTGCTAGAGTATACCGACGATCGACGGAGGGGTTCGCGCAATGCAATGTGCTGCAGGTTCCACTGTTTGGAGGTGGGTTGGTTATGGTCTGGGGAGGCATCTCTTTATCGGGGCCTTCGATGAAGGAACTCTTACAGCCATAAGGTATATCACAGGCATCCTCGAACCATATGCCGTGCCAATTCCCCCTACATCGGGGTACTATTTCAATCTAATGCATGACATTGCAAACACCACAAGGCCAATGTGTGAACGAGTACCTTAAGATGGGTTCAGTATTTACGCTGGAGTGGCCAGCATAGTAGGTCTGCGACCTCAACCAATCAAGGACATGTGGATATCCGGAAACGCCGGATACGGACAGCTGCATACCCGCCTTCTCGGGACCCTCCCGGACGCGCGGAACAGGCGCACTGCACGAGCGTATGGGATAAATCACTGTCCAGACATTCGCCCATCATAGAGAGCAGTTGCCAGGGACATGTCAGGCAGGTCGATCCGCTGCCCAGAGGGGGTCATACACTGTATGAGACGACCCACACGCCCCCGTGCAGCCGTCCCTTACCGGTAACCAACCATTGTGTGCTTGCAGTGCCGAAGCCTCCGAACCCTAGCTGCCGGAGTACCATTTGGCAGCACCTTGGGCCTTACACTCTATCAAGCCTAAGTTGCTGCGGTGAATTCACCGATTTTGTCATTGGCCAATAAATGTCTTTTGCGTCTTCAACGCTTTTCTACCCTGTCCTTTTGCCACGTAACCTTATGGGTGTTAATTTTGGACGAGTAGGATATATACTATTATTATATATATATATATATAATATATATATATATATTATAAATATAATATATATATATATAATATATATATATATATATAATATATATATATTCCTTCTACGCAAGTCCACGCTTTGAAAACCGACTAAGACATGTTAAGAATTTGCCCCATTGTATAAGATTCTCAGATGAAAAAGAACGCCCATTCAGTGAAATAAAAAATCTTAGCTTTGGAACGTTCAAAATTTCGAGCCCCAATATAATTGGATCAGTTCTACATCGAAAATCGTATATAAGAACTTGAAAGAAGTATCATCTATCTCTCCG
>JABUQX010009236.1:25000-27500 GCA_015478945.1 Trachelipus rathkii | reverse complement strand
AATACTAACAAAATAACAAACATAATAATAATATTAATAGCAAAATAATAATAATAATAATAACCACATCTACGGAACATAAACACCAATATTCACATCATACATCTTGCACCTTCCTAACTCATTTACCTACTAAATGAAGAACTTTACAGGTAACTTTATTTAAGACAAAACGCTTGTAATGATACAAAGGTAAAAATTTGTTTTTTTCGTTTTTTTCAATTAAGTTGTGGAATTTACATGTTTGAACAATTATATTATAAATATTAGCAAATATGCTCTAATTTGGACATTTTTTGGTTCCAATTTCTTACAAGGTGGAAGCCCCTGAGTTTGTGTTCAAAATTTTTATGGGTTTTCCATATTTTTATTTTATATTCTGAATTTTGATATTCATAATATTTTGTTTGTGGCTTCATTAATGTTTTCTTACACTGTTTCAGTTTTCAGTAACATTTTTATCATTAATTCACTGGGGCAAACAAAGATTTTGCGGCAAAACAAATTTTGAAGGTCATTTATAGGTTGTTTGCCCTTGATCCGGAATACCGACCTCCGTTTTCTACTTAGTTTTTGAGAAACAGGGTGGTCAAAAAAAAAACATTAAAAAAAAAAATTTATGTTAGGTTTTAACGTAATTCACAAAAAAAAAAAAAAAAAACACGAAAGATATATATCAAATTGTTAATGAGTAAGTACATAAAATGCTAAATAAGTCAAAAAACATTCATTCAGTACAACTGAAATCACAAATTAATGCAATTACAAAATTCGCTGTTCTATATGAATTGTCTTCTGTGTGCAGGATGTGGACAATCACGTTGAAGGGCTCCAACAATAGTCTGCCATCATGTGTGTATCCCATCTTATCTTGGTATCTTTCTTCCATCCCCACTTTGATATCTTGATGGAACCTCTTCCCTTGTTCCTCACTATAACATCCTTAGATTATCCGGAAACCGATCAAAGTGACTATGTAGAAAGTGAGTAAACTTTTATGCTCATATTAGCATTCAAATTTTTTGAAGTCTGAAAGCATTTCTGTACGAGTTCTACATAGTTGGCAGAATTTATGGTTGCCCAAAAAGTTCTGAACAACCAAGGACAAAACTTTTCCAGGCAGATGCTTCAATATCAGTCATGAAATTTATGAAATTGTCATCCTTGATGATTTGGCGAATTTGAGGGCCACTAAAGATTCCAGCTTTGAGTTTCTCCATACTTCAAACCCTGAAAAAAAATCTGCAAATATATTTGAAACATTCACCATCTTGTCTAGGGCCCTAACAAATTGTTTCATCAGTCCTAGTTTGATGTGGAGTGCGGTGGGAAAATAATTTTTCCCCTGTCAACCATTGGTTCGTTAATGATATTTCATGCACCTACAGTCATATTTCCCCTAGCAGGCCAGAAAACTTTTTCCCAGTGGTCTTCTCGCCTACTATCCCACAAGCATATGAAACAAGGGTACTTAGTATATCCGCTTTGCTGCCCAAGTAAGATGTTGACCATCTTCAAATCAACGCATATAGACCACTGGTGTTCATTATATCTAAGCTTCTGCAAGATCATTCTCATATTTTCATATTCCTCTTTCAGTTTTGTTGAGTGACCTATTGGAATCGATTCATAACTATTGCCATTGTTCAATAAAACACACTTCAAGCTTCTCGTTGAACTATCCATAAACAATCGCCAATCTTCTGGTCAGTATTTAGGTAACCCCATTTGGAGTAGGAGTCCAGGGATGTTCCTACAGTATACTAGGTCTTCTTCTTCAATGAAATATGGAAGAAGTACTACCTCTCTTGTCCGAAAAAAAAAGTTATTTTACATTCGGCCTTGAGACAGTTCTTTTCACTTAGTCTAGATGCTAAAAGCTCAGAATCTTGCTTGGAGAGACTTAACTCTCGTACAAATCATTGATCTCTTCCGGGAAGACTGCTTGCTGTTGTAGAAGTACTTTTCTTTCGTATTCACTCACCACTATTCTGCCGTGTGCCACACCAAATCCTGGATATCTTCTTCATCAGACAATGCTAGGTCTGGGGTGTAATGAACACTGGGATTGGGACATCGTCGGAGTGTGGTAACAGGTCGCCTTGCTGATTCCAAATCCGGATACTCAAATTTAAGTTTCTTGTAACGATTGATACCTTTCACATTAACCAAACAAAAATAACAGTCACTGTGGTGATTCTTTGGCTCCCGCCATACCATATAGGCACACCAAATTTTAAACCTTTTCTTCGTCCATTTTTCCACTGACGTAGATTTTCGACACACGTTTTACAGACCATATGGGGAGCCCAAGACTTATCTTTGGACTCGAGTTTTCATACCAAAGATGGCAGGAAATCTTGCTTCACAAGTAGTAATATTTCTTTCTTTAGTTCTACCTGCAAAATTCACCCACAGATGTAGCAGAATTACATGGGGTTATTCAAACAGGCTCTTCGTGAAGTACTCATAGTGTTCTGAAAATAGAAAAAAATAAAGT
>JABUQX010009236.1:5000-17500 GCA_015478945.1 Trachelipus rathkii | reverse complement strand
TCTATTGATCCTATTGATTCTCAAGTTACATTCGAGTATCATTTTGAATAAAACATAACATAAAAACAAATCTTTATACACTGATCAACGCAAAAATATGCTAACGTAACAAAGTTTTCACATAATAAAGCTTTCCTTAGCATCATCTGAACTATGAATATAATACAAAACGACAACCTGACACGCTTTAAACATGAATAAACTGTATAACGTTAACAAAGTTCCACACTTAACAACAGTAAAGTAACTTAACATAGCATACAAAGACGTAACCTCTTCACACTTTTTTTCTAACATATCACAGATATTTTATATTAACATAGTAACATTTAACAAAAATTTATCACACCTTGGGTAATTATCATACAGATCAATGAGTATATGCTAAAACGTAACAAAGTTTTCCCAACAATAAAGCAAACATAGTAGTAACAACTGAACTACGATTATAATGTACAACGACAAACCTAAACATACCTATGTCCGAATAAGCAGTCAACATTAACAAAGTTCCCATACTTAACAAACAGGGAAAGTTAACTAACATGGTAGCAAACGTCAACCTATTCACACTTTGTCCAGCACCCCCCCCCCTTATCTTCTAACATAACAAAATGTTAATTTATATAACATGGGTAATTTTAACTAAAATTTATCACAACATTGGTTAATTATCATGCTGATCAACGAATATACTCTAACGTAATAAAGTTCCCACATCAATAAAACTAACATAGCGTAACATGAACTAAGAAAATAATGTACAAAGACAAACGTAACACAACTTACACACGAATAAACTGTTAACATTAACAAAGTTCCACACTTAATACCAGTAAAGTAACTAACATTGCCCGCAAAGCGTAACCTATTCTCACTTTTTCAAGCATATCTCTAACATATTAACGTTAATCTTACACTGACACAGTAACATTTAGCAAAAAAATGTATCATAACCTTGTACGATTATCATACTGATCAACGAATATACTCTAACGTAATAAAGTTTCCACATCAATAAAGCTAACTTAGCGTAACATGAACTAAGAAAATAATGTACAACGACAAACCTAACACAACTTACACACGAATAAACTGTTAACATTAACAAAGTTCCACACTTAACACCAGTAAAGTAACTAACATTGCATGCAAAACGTAATCAATTCATACTTTTTCAAGCATATCAAGTGTATGTAATAATAAAATAATATTTGGACCGGTTATGTTATGGAACTTTGTTAATGTTGACGGTTTATTTGTGCGTAAGGTATGTTAGGTTTGTCGTTGTACATTATATTCTTAGTTCATGCAATGATATGTTAGCTTTATTGATGTGAAAACTTTGTTATGGTAGCATATATTCGTTGGTCTGTATATAAAACACTTATTTTTTGTTATGTTTATCAAAAATGATACTCGAAATATGGCTTGAATCGATAGATCAATAGGTCAATAGATCATAGAAATGATGGTGAGGAGAGTGGGGCGGGCAGGGTGGGAGGTTTGATTTACTGATTTACTGCTTTAAAATCTGTAAACTATCGCTCTTTACTGTGATATTTTATTCAAAGAACTTATTTTTATGTTATGTCAGGATAAAATTTTGTTATTTTTATGTTATGTTTGGTTAAAACTTTTTTATGTTTGCAATTATTCGTTGGGGATTATGATATTTAGACGAGATTATGATGAATTTTTGTTAAATATTACGAAGTTGATGTAAAAATTTGGTACGTTAGCATTATATTCGTTGTCGGTATGATGATTAGACAGGGATATGCTAAATTTTTTGTTAAAATATTGCGATGTTAATGTAAAAAATTAACATTGATATGCTAGAGATATGCTTGAAAAAGTGTGAATAGGTTTCGTTTTGTAATCTTATACTGTATAAGTGCAGAAAATTTGTTAATGTTGTAGTTTTATTCGCACGTTTATGGCGTGTTAGTTTGTCGTTTGAACATTATATCGCTTAGTTTCAGGTGTATTGTTTATGTTAGCTCTATTAATGTAAAAACTTTCTTAAGTTAGCATTATATTCAATGGTTAGGTATATAAAAGAACTTTATTTTTGTGTTTATGTTTATCCGAAATGATACCCCAGAATATGACATGAATCAATAGATCAATAGATCAAAGGTTCATGGTGGGAGGGGCGGGAGGGGTTGACGGTTTGTTTAACTGATTTACTGCTTTAAATCAGTAAACTATTACAATTCTACTATGATATTTTTTTCAAAGAACTTATTTTTATTGTTATGTTTTGGATAAAACTTTGTTATGTTTTACAGTTATCGTTTGTCTGTATGATAATTAGACAAGCTTATGATAAATTTTTGTTAAAGATATTACTGTGTCAATGTAAAAAATTAACGTTAATATGTTAGAGAGTACGCTTGGAAAAAGTATGAATAGGATACGTTTTGTATGCAATGTCAGTTACTTTACTGGTGTTAAGTGTGGAACTTTGTTAATGTTAACTGTTTATAAGTGCGTAAGTTGTGTTAAGTTTGTCGTTGTACATTATTTTTCTTATTTCATATGATGCTATGTTAGCTTTATTAATGTGAAAACATTGTTATGGTTAGGCATATATTCGCTGGAGTTAGTATATAAGAACTCATTTTTTGTTGCTATGTTTAATCCGAAAAATGATACTCGAAATGGCGACGTAATCAATAGTGTTAATGTAAAATTAAAATTGTAACATTGTTAGAGATATGCTTGAAAAAGTCTGTTTGAATAGGTTACGTTTTGTACGCATGTGCTAGGGTACTTAGTGTTTGTTAAGTATGGAACTTGTAATGTTAAGTAGTTTATTCGGAGCGTAAGGTGTGTATGTTGTCATTGTGCATTATTTCTTAGTTCTGGTAATGCTATGTTTGCTTTATTAATGTGAAAACAATGTTACTTTAGCATATATTCGTCGCTGCTTAGTATATAAAGAACTTATTTTTGTACTATGTTTATCCAAATGGTACTCGATATTGTGGACCTGAATCATTAGATTTCGAAAGAATCAAAGGTCATGGACGGATGGGTAGGGAGGGGTGGGGAGGGACGGGTGGTTTGAATTACTGATTTACTGATTTACTGCTTTAAGATCTGTAAACTATACACTTTACTATGATATTTTATTCAAAGAACTTATTTTTATGTTATGTTTGATTAAAACTTTTATTTTTATGTTATGTTGGATAAAACTTTGTTATGTCCTGCATCTATTTGCTGGGGATTATGATATTAGGTAAGGCTATGATAAATTTTTGTTAAATATTACTATGATAATGTAAAAAACTTTGTTACGTTCAGCATATAGTCAATTGGTCTTATGATGAATTCGGCACGAGGAGTTTCGTTATTTCCAACGATGTGCTGTGTCTTTGTAAGATTAACGTAAATATGTTAGGATATGCTTTTTGAAAAAAGTACTGAATAGATTACGTTTTTGCATGCAATGTTAGTTATTTTTACTGGTGTTAAGTGTGGAACTTTGTTAATGTTAACAGTTTTTTCGTGTGTAAGTTGTGTTAGGTTTGTCGTTGAACATTATTTTCTATTTCATGTTACGCTATGTTAGCTTTATTGATGTGGGAACATTTTATTACGTTAGAGTATATTCGTTGATCAGTATGATAATCGGACAAGGTTATGATACATTCTTTTTGCTAAATGTTACTGTGTCGGTGTAAGATTAACGTTCATATGTTAGAGATATGCTTGAAAAAGTAGAATAGGTTACGCTTTGCGGGCAATGTTAGTTAACTTATACTGGTAATTAAGTGTGGAACTTTGTATAATGTTAACAGTTTATTAGGGTAAGTTGTGTTAGGTTTGTCTTTGACATTATTTTTCTTAGTTCATGTTACGCTATGTCAGTTTTATTGATGTGCGAACTTTATTACGTTAGAGTATATTCGTTGATCAGCAGGATAATTAACCAATGTTGTGATAAATTTTAGTTAAATATTACCATGTTAATAAAATTAACATTTATGTTAGAGATATGCTTACAAAGTGTGAATAGGTTACGTTTTGCATACCATGTTAGTTACTTTCCTGTTGTTAAGTATGGAACTTTGTTAATGTTGACTGCTTATTCGGACTTATAAGGTATGTTAGGTTGTCGGTGTACATTATAATCGTAGTCAGTTGATTACTACTGTTGCTTTATTTGTTGGGAAAACTTGTTACGTTAGGCATATGCTCATTGATCGTGTATGCATAATACACACGGTTGTGATAAATTTTGTTAAATGTTACTATGTTAATATAAAAATAACAATGTGATATGTTAGAAAAAGTGTGAATAGGTTACGTTTTGGATGCAATGTTAGTTACTTTACTGTTTGTTAAGTTGTGGAACTTTGTTTACGTTAACAGTTTATTCATGTTTAAAGCGTGTCAGGTTTGTCGTTGTGTATTTATTTATAGTTCACAGATGATGCTAAGTAAGCTTTTATTAATGTGAAACTTTGTTACGTTAGCATATATTCGCTGATCAGTGTATAAAGAATTTGTTTTTATGTTATGTTTATTCAAAATGATACTCGAAATGTGACTTGAATCAATAGATCAATAGATCCATAGATCAAGGATGGACAGGAGGGTGGCTGGATGGTGGTTTGATTTACTGATTTACTGATTTAGGGTATGTAAAACATGACAATTTTAGTAAAAAATTTGACTTGAATCAATAGATCAATAGATCGATAGATCAATAGATCAATAGATCAATAGATCAATAGATCACAACTGGAAAGGAGGGTGGTTAGATGGTGGTTTGATTTACTGATTTATTCCTGATTTAGGGTATGTAAAAACGTGACAATTTAGTAGTAAAAAATTTGACTTGAATCAATAGAATCAATAGATCAATAGATCAAGGATGGACAGGAGGGTGGCTGGATGGTCGTTGATTTACTAATTTACTGCTTTAGGGTATGTAAAAACGTAAATTTGTAAGTTATAAACAAAAAGAATAAGAAATTTTATTTATTTATTTATTTATTTATTTTTTTTTTCTTGATGGTTCTGAAACCATTATTTTCGAAATCTACAGACTCAATAACATATTGACACATAAGTACACCAATATGTATCAAACGGTTTAACTTTTAGTAACTCCGGCATGTGCACCGGAGCCAGCACCGGCTGCACAGCTGACAGCTCCTACTCCTCGAGATCAGCTCCTTCTCCACTCTTCCTTCTTTATTCATCCTTCATCCTTCTTCATCCTCCTTCGACCTCTGTTTTTCACTCTCTGTGCTTTTTTTTCAGTCAGGACCCCCTCAATGGGGATCCTAGACACCCGACACTACGACGAGGTTACCTCACCATCTAACCCCCCTCCAAATTTTAACCAGATACGATAACTCTAACCCATGTAGATATATATCGGAGCCATAGGCTGAGCCGGAGCCGGAGCCTAAAAATTATTTCACCTATATATATTTATATATATATATATATATATATATATATATATAGAGATGTACCTATATATAATATAGATATTATTATTATTATAATCTTAAAAAAAACAAAACAATATGAAAATACTATGGAAACGTAATACAATATATTGATATAAAATCTTAAACTATATTAGGGATGTACCGATACCAGAAAAGAGGCCGATACCGATACCGATACCGATACTTTATTTTTTTAGGTGCCGATACCGATACCGATAGCCGATACCGATACCGATACCGATACTTTAATATAATAAATACACAGTAACAAGATAATAAGATAGAACATTTTTGCACTGCTAGGCAACTCAAGATTTGCATTCCCTGCTACAAACAATACTTAGTCATTTATATTTCATATTTGGTTGTGCCCAAGTATATTTATTTTATAAATTTAAATAATACCTTTAAGGAATAATAATTGCAAATATAATATTAATAACTTTTTTATGTTTGTGTTTATTTAAAAAATATTCCATTTCCATTTTCAAGTAAGTATTAACAAAGTTTAGCTACTAGCTTTTATGTTTTAACACGATTACAATTTACAAGAAGACTCTTTACTAGCTACAATATAAAGAATAAAAATAATAAAAGAAAAGACCTCAATTAATCAAGCTGAAAAGTTAAAAAAAAAAATGCTATTGCCAAAACATGATAATAAAATCTCCTTAAACATAGATATCATTCAATACTCAAATTCAAAAATTCACAAATTGTGATGCAAAAACATTAAGCTTTCACTAGTATCTGGCGAGAGACTGTTCCTTTTTGGGGTGTTTTACATTCCTACCTAACCTACACTATAAATACGCTCTCTCTCGATGCATGAAGGAGGTGGCTGATAAATTATTTGCTGCAAGCACTGATAATAATGAAAACCTTGGCCCATTTTCATGCCACCGCATGAAAGGATTTTCTTCTGTAGGCAGCATCTCATGTTTTCGTAGAGCCTCATCTCCTCTTTCACAGACTGCAAATTTGAATTATCTTTGCTCCTTGATGACTGTCTCTTCAGTTTTTACGATGAGGTTCCCTGGTGTGATTCCTTTGAAGGTGAATAAGATGTCAATGCAATTTCGGCCATGAACTTATCAAAGTCTAACATATCCAAATCCTCATCTTCAGTAGTTATTTGGCTGAAAAAAAGCCCCCATCCGTCACAATCAGTGCTTTTGCCCGGGGTTGCAGATAAGGGGGTTTTCCATTTCTCTGTCCTCTTCCCTTTTTTTTTTTTTTTTTTTTTTTTTTTTTTTTTTTTTTTTTTTGTCAAGCGAGCAAGCTCCTCGGTTATGCTATTTTAATGCATTCTAGAAGTGGTTCACCGTCGGAGGTGCCATTCTTGTTGGGTTTCAGCTAGCCTAAGGAATTCCTTATTAGAACCTTTTATTTATTTATTTTTTTACAGTTGTCACCGCCGCTCACGGGCAGAACCCTATTCAAGGAGTGGGTGTTGAACGCCTCAAAAATCCATCTTACGCAAATTACGCAAATGAGCACAGAAGCAGGCTTTAAAGTGAGGGAATTTAAATTGAGGGAAACACAGATGATGGAAGAGAATTCCCCAGAACAGAGGTGGCAGGAAAGAAGAAGCACCCAGCGAACCAGTCTGGAGTTACTAACATCAACACAAAACTCATGTGCCGACACAGCACCCCTTTGTGCCACGAGGGCGTCGTAAAGGTGGTGGTACGCGAGTGGATAGTTCCCTCGAGCACTTGCCTCTACAGTACCTATAGAAAAGGGATAAAGCACCAACATCGCCCCGCAAATATAAAGGGTCAAGTGAACTAGAAAGTACAGGACAGTTTATAAGTCTTTTTGGCCTTTGACTCGACCCTATCCAAAAGCCGGAGGAAACCAGAGCCCCCGCCCCCCACAAGATATGATAGCAGTACTCATACAAGGGCGGATGAGACCCTTGTATAGGTGGGTAACTGAGAAGAGGAAAAAAAGGTCTCGCACTCTAAACAGAACTCCCAGTTTCTTTTGAGGCCGCCCTAGCAACCACTGTAATTTGAGGTTTTCAAAACATTTTTTATTATATTAAGGCCAAAAACTTTAAATTGTCAACAGGAAGACGAGAGAACCGTCGCGAAAAGAGATAGAAAAAGTTAAGTGTCTTAGAGAGAGAGATTTGTAGAAGTTGGGTTTTTTAAAGAATTAAATTTCACAAGCTTGAGACGACCCAACCCTGGAAATTTCTATCCAGATCAGCGAGAATTAGAATCGAAAGATTAAGACGAGAGCAATTCTTAGAAGTAAAAGAGGGGGCAGAATTGATATGAGTTGAAGAATAGGGTCAACATCGACTATGGAGTGGATTGAGTTAGATGTGCAGGTGAGAAGATTCATTGATGAAAAGAAGGAATAAAGTAGAGATAAACAGAACCCTGTAGGAAACAACACTGATTGACAGAAAAAAAGAAGAAGTCGCCCCATCAACAACAGCTGACATTGAGCGATTGAAAGAAAGCTAGACATTAGGTTAGCAAAGAGAAGAAGGAAACCCAAAGGAGGGGAGCTTGGAGAGCAGTGACGCGTGCCATACCCGGTCAAATGCTTTGGATTTGTCAAGCGCCACACACAAGTCTTCCTGAAGTTCATAAGGGCGGAAAACCCTAAATCTGTTAAATAGGAAAGTATTCGCCAGTAGATCTCGAGCACCGAAAGCCGTACTGTAATCAGAAAGAAAGGAAAGAGATTCCAGATGATCTAAGGAATGAGAGTTGAGAAGGGTTTAAAAGATCTTAGAAAGAATACAATTTGTGAAAGCTATAGGGCGATAGTTAGAAGGATCAGAGCAGCATCATATTTTTTCGAAATAGGTTGGACATATGCGCGCCTCCAACACTGAGGGAAAGTGGCTGTATTGAGGCATGAGGAATATAGTTGAACTAGGGGTGGGGTCAGCACGGAGAAGCACATTCCCTCAAAACTCGGAGAGGAATGCCATCCTGGGCCACCCGACTTCCTAACGTTCATAGAATTCAGGAGTTCATGCACCCGATCAAATGAAATGGCAGGTAAAGGCATAGGACACCTGAGAGGAGAAGGAGATAGGAGGAAGAGGAATACCCAGAATCGTCCAGGGTTGAAATAGAGGGAAAATTGGAGGCCAAAGAGATGATTGGCCTTTTCAGTTGGAGTATTAACAACAAAATTCATCAGAGCGAATAAGAGGAGGAAAGGATGATTTACAGAATTTGTTAGAGATGTTTTTTGGCAAGAGGCCAGAAGATTTGTCAGTAAGGAGAAACCAAGAGAAGGTCAGCGCACTTTCGTTTGATGAAAGCCCGCTTGCTCGTCGAAGAGTATCCTGCAACGATTTCTAGCTGAATGAAAATTGACAAGAGTGATAGGAGAACGATAATTTTTCCACACCCGATAGCATTGTCTCTAGCCTGAATGGCCAGGGAAACAAAGCCACGATCGACCATGGATTATGAGGAAAAAAAGATTTAGTCCAAGAAGGAATGAACTTACTCATCCCATTAACAATTACATTCCCACTTTATCGGCAGAATCTGAAGCATCTTAAGAGTCAAAGAAGTCACTTCAATTATAGTTAGCGTAGAGGCAAACGCAATGCCCCCAAATCGGCCCGATCAAAAGTGCCAGAAAAACGCATAGGGCAGGATGGAAAAGTTGGAGAGAAAGTATTAAAATTAAGTGATATAAGGTTTTGGTCAGATTTACCAATAGGAGCGAAGGGGTGTATTTATAGAGAAATGACTGTGTGTAAACATAGTCAAGTGTTGTTCAAGAATCGGTTGGGGACGATCCGGATGTGTGTAGTTTATTAATCAGTGTGACTCCAGATCGTTGAGCAATTACTGAATGATTCGGCTTCCTCCCCACCAAAATCAGTACGAGAGGAACCCAACAATTCAGTTGTGTACATGAATTTTTTTTTTTTTTTTTTTTCCCTAAAAAAGAGGACCTTAGTATTTGGATGAGAAGAATATAACAGTCTCAGTGAGAAGTAGTAAGGTTATCAAAAAAGGCATGAAAATCTTTTCTGTAGGAGAACCGTAGCAGAAGCATAAGAATATTGTAAGTAGAAGGAAGAACGATTTTAAGCCACAGAACATCGAAGTTAGGAGAATCGAGATTCTCGAGACGTGTTATATATAGGAATGTTTATATTTACATAAGCACATACTCCACCCTTCAAACGGAAATTATGAAATAAGTTTTAGTTGGATATAATTAAACGAGTTAGAGTATGAATTCTTAGCCATCTGGCGGTCTCAGACAAGAATAAAAAATTAGGTTTAGAGTTAGAGAGGTAGTATTCCATGGGATGCAGAGTTAGAGTGCAAGCCACTGATGTTGGTAAAGTCAAAAGAAAGCCACGCCTGTGCAAATCTGCTATCATACACGCACACGCAATCACAAAAAAAAAATAAAAATAAAATAAAACAGACAAACAAACAGACAAAAACCAAAGGAGAAATGAGGAAAATTTATTCGTACGCTAAAACCTAAATTTAAAATGATAAAACCCTATTTACAGCAAATATCTAAAATATGAATAATCCAGAAGTTTAAAAACACTCACGCACTCACGAAATGCGTACAAAAAAAAATAAAAAATACTAGTGATCAACTAAAAAAGTAGGTAAATCTGTATAAATTATAATAATGGCTGTCCAAATAGGTAAATTTTACGCTAAAGACCAAGTTGGAAAAACGCTAAAAATCTAAGTTAAAAAGGAAATCGAGGAAAAAAGCTAACTAGATTTATTATTGAATCTAAAAGTTTCTCATAATTTTTCACCCCAAAAGTAAGAAGTATCGGCTAAGTATCGGCCATTTTTAACCGATACCGATACCATCAAAAATGGCCGATTACTACCGATACCGATACCGATACCCATAGGAATGTCTGGTATTATCGGTTATTTTACAATTCCCATTTTTTTTTTTTTTAATTATATAATATTAATCTATAATAAATATATATATATATATATATATATATATATATAATATATATATATATATATACATAATATATATATATATATATAATATATTATTTGTAAATATATATATATATATATATATACAGGGAGTCAGAATCGGAGACGGAACGGGGCAGAACCGGAGTCGCCTTTGCTGGTGGAATCGAAACCGAAGTTGGGGGCTGAGCAGTGCGGTGCGGTGCGGTGCGGTGCGGAAACGGAGCCGGAGCCGGAGCCGGAGCCGGAGCCGGAGCCGGAGCCGGAGCCGGAGCCGGAGTCGAAGTCGGAGCTGTTGTAGAAGGCGCCTCAAAATTGAGATCACTGGCGTGATCTCAATTTTTTCGAATGTAATAAAAATAATAATAATAATAATAATAATAATAATAATAATAATAATAATAATAATAATAATAATAATAATAATAATAATAATAATAATAATAATAATAATAATAATAATAAATAAAAATTATGGTGACAAATCAATAACCTTATCATTAAAAACACGTCCTTATCAGCTAACGCTGATAAGAACGAGCAACGCTCCGTGACCTTGGTAGGCGCTGAACTGTTAGTATCACTACTATATATATATATAATATATATATATATATATATATATATATATATTATATATATATAATATATAATAATATATATATATATATTATATATATATATGAGAGAGAGAGAGAGAGAGAGAGAGAGAGAGAGAGAGAGAGAGAGAGAGAGAGAGAGAGTCCGCTAAAAAGTGTATACAAACATCAAAGAAAGAAAAACCACAAACATATGTTAATACTAATTTTGTTCTTACATCAGTAGATGTATAGTCAAGTTACTAAAGTCCTCTACAATTACACGACTCACTCAAAGTGGTTGTCATTATCGCTCATCTATTAGTTCATCGAACTACTACTGATCTGGCAACTTTGGCAAGGTGTCCAATGGAATTACTGCAAATGCACTTTCATTTCTTCCCGCAGGAGAGCCGGTTTAGCTAGCTTTCTTCGTCATAAGACATCCTTTACGATGTGTCATAAGTAAAGGTCTAAAATTATTAAATCAGAAAAACGTGGGAGGGGGAACCCAACTGCGCCCTGTCGTCCTATCCAGTGGCCATGAGCATTTCATTCAAGAAGGCTCGCACTTCTCGATGATATATATATATATATATATATATATATATATATATATAGACACGTGATAAATAGATATATAATATATGTATATGATAAATATAATATCAAAGAACTATATATATAGTAAATTATAGAACTATTAGTAAAATTTCGAGAAACAGTAAAAAATTCTGCGGGGCCGACTCGCACTTTTTCGCGTACCAGTTGTGTTTTGAATATATATAAATAGAGATGTGGGCATCGTTACTTCAAAAAGCAGTTCCGTTATCGTTACTCTGTTACTTGGAAAAAGTAGTTCCGTTATCATTATTCCGTTTCTTTGAATTTAAAAGTAACGAATGCCGTTACTCCGTTAACTTTTAGCTTTTGACTATGACTTTAATTACTTAGTTGGTTTGTGTATTAAATTTTCAACATTAATCATTATAATTAAAAAACATACCCTCATGTAAGACCCTAGCGCACTCAAGACTGTCCCTTTACATCCACCAACGATTTAATTGCACCAGTCAACCTTCCTGCCATTCACAACTCTAGTACACTCGTGCATCACCTTCCCTTTCATCCAACATACATACTAAATATTAAACTCCGACACTTGTTCCATTTGCTCACCATCTAACATAACTTCACACCCGAGGACTGTCCTCGCTCACAACCATAACCTTTCTCTTATCCACGTTTACCATCAAACATCTCCTTTACACACCCTGCCAAATCTCTCTACCAAATCCAATTCTTTTCAAACTCTCTCAGATTGCAACACAAAACCAAATCCTCCGCATATAATAGGTAGGGCAACCTCCACTCTCTTTCATTCTCCATCATTCTAACACCATCCCCTGCCACCCCCACCTCTAATTCTTTCATAACCCCATTCTAATACAAATTGAATAACCAAAAAGACATAG
>JABUQX010009235.1:7500-29041 GCA_015478945.1 Trachelipus rathkii | reverse complement strand
GAGTTTCTAAAGGGAAGGACTGATTACATTGCTAATTGGGAAACTATGACCGATACCTAGATAGACTTTTCAAAAGAATAAAAAAGAAACGATTTGAGAGTATATGTTATCCAGGTGCCAGAGTGAGTGATATCGTGGATGGATAGATAGAGAGATGATTCTACAAATGTTGATTCAGATGTGATTGTGGAATGTGGGTTCAAATGATATAGGACATAGAAGGTCAGAAGAATTATAGCAGATTATAGGAGATTGATTAGAAGATAAAAGCTAGTGGAAGAAGGTGCATGGTTTTCTGAGATTTTACCTAGGTTAGGTGCAGGCCAGGAATGGGGGAGTAGGGCTTTAGATGTAAATTGGAAAAGGGTTAGGAAAATTATGGTTTTTCAGAAAAATATTAGGTTTTTGGATTTGTGGAGAGAATTTCTGGATAAAGAACTTTTTGCAGCAGATGGAGTTCACTTTAGTCGTAAAGGTGTTGAGCTTTCAGTACCAGTTTGGAGACTGTTTAGCAAAAAACTATTCGGTATAAAGTGGGGCGGTCGGTGGGATAAAATCTAGATTACAAATAATAGCAATGGAACTATAATAGTGGGGCGATAAATAAAAGCTAGGTGTTGTTACAGGTTTTCAAATAATTGATGATGATAAAAATAACAGCATCTACGTACGCAGTATCAAAATGTTTTTATGCAAATGCTCATAGCCTTTAGAAATAAAAAAGATGAGCTGTTTAGTTACCATTAATGAGAATCTAGACATTATTTGCATAACGGAAGCTTGGGTTAATGAAGGAATTATATGGGAAGCACTCCTTTCAGGAATATGGAAAATAGAGGGATATTCACTTTATTTAAACCAGCGTAGAGGAAGAAGGGTGGTGGTGTGGGGCTTTATGTTAAAAGCAATATTCAATCTGTATAATTGACTGAACTTTTTAAAATGAAGTCATGATATTGAATCGGTTGGGAGAGATATTCTTATATACAAGAAGATCATATAGAATAGGGGCATTTTATAGACCTCCTGGCCAGAGTCAAGATTAGACGAGGAAATTGTGAAAGAAAAAGAGACAGCATGCCACAGTAAGAAAAAGCGCAGAGTCATTTTCAGTGATTTTAATTTCCTGGCATCATTGGGGTTCCTTGTCTAATATGGACCATAGTAGTTCTGCATTCATAAATTGTATACTAGATAACTTTTTGACCCAGATGGTCAAGAACCCACAAGATACGATGCACTACTAGACTTAATATAACTAACGATGAAAGTATGGTGATGAAAGTTTAGAGTTGAGGAGATTTTAGGACTTAGTGTCCATAATATAATTAGATTTAATTTGAATGTGATATCTGCCCAAATTGCAAGTTAATAAGGAAATAATAATCTTAGATTCCAGAAATGGCGTTTATAACAAATGTCGAGACATGCTTAGTAAAACTAACTGGGATAAAGAGTTTAAAGACCAAAACTTTTATTCATGTGGAACATTTTAAGCAAATTTGAATGAATATTCATCAGTATGTTTTTAAAGAATAAACCCATAGGGCTGGCCAAAGAGAAAACTGTTTGGTGGAATAGAGGAGATAAGAGAGAAATTAATGAAAAGCGTTAGATGTTTTAAAAAATATTCAAAGGTTGTGCTAATAGGAGATTGATTTAGAAAATTATAGGAAAAAATTAGAAATGAACTAACCAATCAATAAGCAAAGCAAAGAGAGCAGAATTAATTTAGGCAAGGAATTAGTACTGAAGAATCTGAAGAAGTTTTTTAGCTTTTATAAAATTTAAAGTAAGAAATAGGACAATTGGTCCAATTAAAATTGATGAAAAATTTAGTTTTTTGATTAAGGAGGTGGTCAACATTTTCAATGCTTATTTGCTTCAGTACTGAAGAAAGATTAGATAATAGTTTGGAGGCTAATTAGTTTTTGTATGCATGTAACAAATAGACTTACAGAAGTTGAATTTGATGTAAAAGATATAAAACATTTATTAGATCATATTGACCAAGTAAAGCTGCAGCCCTGATGGTATATATGGTAGAATTCTGAAAGAGGGTAGTACAGCATTTGCAAAGGCACTGTATTTGATTTTTAAGCGATCTTTAACATTGGTGAGCTACCAGATGACTGGAAAATGCATATGTTGTGCCTATTTATAAGAAAGTATTAAGGAAGATTTGGGAAATTATAGGGGCCAGTTAGCTAACTGCTCTGGTTGTAAAGGGTTGGGAAAAGTTAATGGAAAGGTCATATAGAGAAATATTAGAAGATAACAAGGTATTGTATGACTCCCAGCACGGTTTCAGAAAGGGTAGGTCATGTCAGACAAACCTTTAGAATTTATGGGAATACATTACGGACTGCATTGACCAAGGAGATCCAGTTGATATTGTATTTTTAGACTTTAGTAAAGCTTTGATTAAAGGTTCCCCAACATTAAGGGCTGATGAAAAAGTTATTGGAATGTGGTATAGATGGAGTGATACATGGTTGGATTAAAGAGTGGTGCGAAATAGAAAACAGTGGGTACAACTAAATGGGAATAAATCATCATGGGGAAATAGTGAAGAGTGGTGTCCCACAGGGTTCAAGTGCTGGGCCACACTATTGTTCCCAATATAGGCTATATAAATTGATTTAGACCAGGGACTTAAAATGCAAGGTTCTAATTGCAGATGATTACTAAAGGTGACTACCTCAGTGTGGAATAGTGCTGGAATGCATAAAGATTCAAAATATCTTGATAAACTTCTTGGGGTGGGCAGATAAAGTGGCAAATGAATTTTAATAGTAAAAGTGTAAGGTTTTTCACCTAGGTTTACTCAAATAAAAGTTTGACCTATGCATATGAATGGGGATTGCCTTGAGTCTGTGGACCAAAGAAAAAAGATTTATTTGTGAGTATAAGCAGAATATTGAAAGTAGCTAATCAGTGTTTGAAGCTAGAAATTAAGCTAATAAGATGCTGGGATAATAAATCGCAATGTTCGTTACAAGAGCAAGGGAAGTAATTAAGTTAACTGTATAATAGCTATGTTAGGCCAAGTAATAGAGTATTGTGCACAAAGTTTGGGCCCTTATTTAGAGAAAGACTTAGATATGCTAGAGAGAGTGCAATGAGAGCAACAAGGATGATTTCTGGGTTTGAGGGTAAGCGCTATGAGGAGAGGCTGAAGAGTTAGGAATGTTTTCTGTAGAAAGGCGATTTTCTCAGAGGGGGACATGATAACAAGTCTACCAAAAATATTTACATCTATTGATAATTCAGAGACCAATAAATTTTTCATTAGAACATAAGAACATAAGAAAATAGGGACAGTTAGAAGTCACCAACATGGACTATCGAGACTGTCCCCAGTCAACCCATAAAAATTAACATGTTCCTGCAAATCCACAAAGCACCCTAGGGCTTTGTCAAATTTCTGTAACCAAAAATCACCAATTTGGCTTGAAATCAAAATATATTATACTACATGATTACCCAAACCATCCACATGCGTATAAATAACTAAGTTATGGTCACACATGCTGTAGCTATAAACATTACTAATACGATAACTAAAACCAGCCAATTGGCTTCGTTAATGATTACTATGTGATTACCCAACCCATCCATATACTACCAACCTTCTTAAATGTTGCAATCGAGTCACACTCAAACACCTCCTGTGTGGCAAATCATTCCAAAAAATTTAACAACCCTATTGCTGAAATGTATACTTCTTATATCAAGATGGCATGCTTTTCTTCTTTTCTTCTCACGTCATGGTCTACTATAAGGAATTTATTGGTCTCCGTATTATCATAGATAAAAAAAATTGTAGACTTGTATCATGTCCCCTCGGAGAAATCGCCTTGCTACAGAAAACACATTTTCCTAACTCCTTCAGCCTCTCCTCGTAGCTCTTACCCTCAAACCCCAGAATTCATCTTTGTTGCTCTACGTTGCAACTCTCTCTAGCATATCTAAGTCTTTCTTTAAGTATAAGGGGCCCAAAACTTGTGCACAAACTCTATTATTGGCCTAAACATTGCTATTATATAGTTTACTTATTACTTCTTGCTCTTGTAAACAACAATGCGTTTATTATGCCCAGCATTCTTATTAGCTTTATTTCTAGCTTCCAACACGATTAGCTACTTTCAAATTACTGCTGATTCATAATCAACCTAAATCTTTTTCTTTTGTTCCACAGACTCAAGCCAATCCCCATTCATATCATAGTTTAAAACTTTTATTGAGTAACCTAGGCTGAAGAACCTTACACTTTTACTATTAAAATTTCATTTGCCACTTATCTGCCCACCCAAGAAAGTTTATCAAGATCATTTGAATCTTTATACATCCCTCACTATCCTAACTGAGGTGGCCACTTTGGTATCACCAGCAAACTTAGAAACCTGGCATTTAAGTCCCTGGTCTAAATCATTATATATATGAGGAAACAAACATGGTCCCAGCACTGAACCTGTGGGACACCAACCTTCACTATTTCCCATGAGACTTATTGCCATTTAGTTGTCCACACTGTTTTCTATTCCACAACCACTCTTTAATCCAACTATGTACCAATCCACCTATTACCACTTGCAATATCTTCTTCATCAGGCCGTTATGTGGGGAACCTTATCAAAAAGCTTTGCTAGTCTAAATATATAATATAAACTGGATCCCCTCGGTCAATGCAGTCAGTAATGTATTCCATTAAATTCTAAAAGGTTTGTCTGGACATGATTACCCTTTCTGAAACCATTCTGGGAGTCATACAATACCTTGTTATCTTCTAAATATTCTCTATATGACCTTTCAGTAACTTTCCAGAACCTTTACAACCAGAGTTGTTAGGCTAACTGGCCTATAATTACCCAAATCTTCCTTTTACTACCTTTCTTATAAAATAGGCACAACAATATGCTGTTTCCTGCATCTGGTACCTCACCAAATGTTATTGATCGCTTAAAAATCAAATTACAGCTGCCTTTGCATTGCTGGTACTACCCTCTTTCAAAATTCTACCATGATACATAGGGCCTGCAGCTTACTTGGCATCAAATATTGGTCTAGTAAAACGTTTAATATCTTTTACATTAAATTCAAATTCGTAAGTCTATTTGGTACATGCATACAAGAACTATTAGTTTCCAAACTATTATAATATCTTTCCTCAGTAAACACTGAAGCAAAATAAGCATTGAAAATGTGGACCAAACTCCCTTATCTGAACTAACTAAATTTTCATCAATTTTAATAGGACCTATTGTCCTATTCTTACTTTTAAATTTATAAAAGCTAAAAAACTCTTCATGGTCCTTATTACTATTCCTGGCTAAACTAATTTTCCTGCCTCTCTCTTTGCCTTTCTATTGACTGGTTAAAGTTCGTTTCTATTTTTCCTATTAAATTTTCTAAAATCATCTTCCCTATTACTACCCTGAATATTTTAAAACATCATACCTTTCATTGATTTTCTCTTCTCTATCTTTCTATTCTCACCAAACAGGTTTTCCTTCGCCACCCAAATGGGTTTATTTTAAAAAAAAACATACTGACTTGAATATTAATTAAAACTTGCTTAAAATGTTCCCACATATAAAACAGTTTTGGTCTTTTAAACTCTTTATCCCAGTCAGTTATACTAAGCATGTCTCGTAAATTGGTAAAATCACCCATTTCGGAAATTTAGGATTTGTTCCTTATTAGCTTGCAATTTGGGCCCAGATATCACATTCATATTAAATCTAATTAACAGTTTTTAGTCAAAAAGTGCTAACTTATCCTCAATTTAAGCTCGTTGACCAATACTATAAAGATTAGTTAATATTAAGTCTAATAGTGTGCATGTGTCTTGTGGCTTCATGGACCATCTGCTCAAAAAGTTATCAGTATACAATGTATAAATAACTGAACTACTCTGGTCCGTATTAGACAAGGGATATTCCATTGAATGCCAGGAAAATTTAAAAATCACCCATTATGACTATACCTTTTTCTTTACTGTTGGCATGCTGTCTCAATTTCTTTCCCAATTTCCGCATCAATTCTTGACTTTGGCCAGGAGGTCTATAAAATGCCCCTATTCTATATGCATTTATTAAACATAAGGATATCTACCCATACGATTCAATATCATGATTAGATTTTAAAGTCAGTCATTAATACAGATTGAATATTGCTTTTGAAGTAAAGCGCCACGCCCCCATCGTTTCTTTCCCTCTACGCTGGTTATTAAATAAAGTGGATATCCGTCTATTTCATCATTCCTGAAAGGAGTCTCCATATAATCCTTCATTAACCCATGCCTTCAGTTATGCAAAAAATGTCAAGATTCTCATTTAAGTGTTATAACTAATCAGCTCATCTTTTTTATCTCTAAGGCTATGAGCATTTGTGTAGAAGCATTTGATATTCGAAATGCTATTATTTTATAGCTAAGATGATAATCATTTTTTGAACCTGTAACAACACTAGTTTATTTATATCCCACTATTACAGTTACCATTGCTATTATTTTTATCCAGATTTAGCCCATCACCCCCAACTTTACCTATTTTTGCTAAACAAGTCTCCAAACTGATGCTGAAAAGCTCCACACCTTTACGACTCAAGTGAACTCATCTGCTGCAAAAAGATCTTATCCAGAAAGTCTCTCCACAAATCCAAAAAACCTAAATTCAAAAAAAAACATAATTTCCTAACCCTTTTATTTACACCTAAAGCCCTACTACCCCATTTTAGACCAGATTATAAAATAGTGTTAAACATCTCATAAATGATGCACGTTTTTCCACTAGCTTTCATCTTCTGATCAATCTCCTATAATCTGCTATAATCTTCTGACTTCTATGTTCCTATATCATTTGTTTACCACATGCACATCACATTTAATCAAACATTTGTAGAATCAATCTCCTATCTATCCTATCCACGATATCACTCACTCTGGCACCTGGATACATACTCTCAATTGTTCTTTTATTCGTTATTTTGAAAGAGTCCTATCTAGGGTATCGTATCAATAGGAGTCTCCAATTTAGCCATATGTATCTGCGTTCGTTAGAAAACTTCAACTTCTCCCATTGGCACTCTCTGCATCCCTCCCCCTCTGGAAGACAGTCGAACCTGTTACTGCAGGTCACAGGACTGACTGACTTTCGAGATCCTCATCTTAAAATTATTATTTCTAGTTCCTAAAACTCTATATTCCTCTGCGACCTATTTTCAACTACTTTATCCTTTTCCCCCTCATCTTCCTTCCTAGGTGAATCACTATTCCTGTCTACCCCTATATCCCACTCCCTCCTCGCCTCAACATCCCTACTAACTTTTTTCTTGACACTTCCCTCCTTTCTCAACTCGTATACTTTTTCTTTCAATTCATTCATATTTTCACTCAGTCTTGCAATCTCCTTCCTTAGCAACACATTCTCTGCATTCACAACACAAGCAAGGCAGCTATTCACATATTCACCTCTCACACAGTCCCACAGTTATCACAAAAAGCATACATATTCTAAATATATTCAACTTTAATTACCTTGTACCTTCAAATTTACCAACTGAGTTTAAGTATCGCTTAAGCCTTAAAAGAAATAAACTAATGTCTTTAAACAAGTTAAAAATTTTGAACAAGCTTATATCAAGCTAGCCTAGGCTAGGGATATATAATATATATAATTTTTTGTTTTTTTTTTTTTTTTTTTTTTTTTTTAGAGCCACCTGCAATAATAATGTTTTAGAAATTTTGTTTCAGAAAATATTCTTACAAGTGATCACTAAAGGCCTAGAAAAACGATGTATCTTAAAACAAGCTTATAGCCTAGGCCCTAAGCTAAGTCTATATAAAAATTATAAAATAGGCTTAGGCTATGGCTCTGGTAAACTTAATCAATTTAAATTATCACAAAATTAATATAACAATTGTTAAAGACTGTAGTTAAGTACAGAAAAACTATTTAATAATTCAATAAACCTGCAAACACCCAGTATACAGGAAATCTCTTACTACTCTAACCTAGGATTTACCTATTCAAAAACTGCACTGAGTCCAATACTCAACTAAATTAAATTAATAACAGAAATAATCACAATAATGAGTACACAAATTTCTAAAATACACAGTTATATACACAACACTAATTTGTTAACTAAATTCACTTGCAAATACACAGATTATAGTATTAAAATGGGAGAGCAAAAATAAAACACACCCTCACTTCACTGAGTCCAATACTCAATAGAACATGGACAGGTGACCAGGGGGCATAATAAGAAAATTAAGAAGAAAGCATGCCATCTTGATATAAGAAAGGGCATGGGCATTCCCAGGTATTTTTAGGGGTTGTTAAAATTTTTGAATAGCTGCCAGAGAGCGTTGTTTGAGTGTGACTCGATTGCAACATTTAAGAAAGGGTTAGATTCGTTTATGGATGGGTTGGGTATCATATAATATATTGACGAAGCCAAATCAGCGGGTTTTTAGTTATAGTAGTTATTAATGTTAGATGGCATGTGTGACCATAACTTAGTTATTAATGCATGTGGTTGGTTTGGGTATCATATTTATATATCATTAGTTTTGACTAAGCCAAATTGGTGGATTTGTATACAAACAAATTGAAAACAAGCCCTAGGTGCTTGCTGGATTTGCATGAGCATGTTTGGGTAGTGGGTTGACTGGGACAGTCTCGATAGGCCCATGTGGCTTTTTACTGTCTCTATATTCTTAATGTCTTAATAAACATAAAAAGAGATTAAGCACAGCAAAGCAATAAAGCATGGGATAATAATCCATAGATAGAAATAAAAGTAAATTACCTTAAATCCTAATTTATAAATCTTATCTTTGCCTTGAATAATTAAATAAGTAACAAGATGTTTTTAAGGTAACTAGTTCCATTGAAAGTATTCATAGAATAGTCCAAAGTAGTCCTAAACTAGCTGACCTATAAAAATTTAAATTGCTAAACTATACATTTACTTATTAAATGTTAATTTTCATATATATATATTTTTTAGTTAATAAAGCATTAATAAGAATATTAAAACAACATACCCCTAGAAGCCATATTTTTTTAAAATTTTTTTTTATTTTACAGAGATAAAAACCATCACTCACGAGCAGAGCCCTAATCAAGGAGGAGGTGTACTCACTTAACGTCCGAAAGATGTTTATGCTTATATAAAGATGTTTCATAAAATTTCAATAGAAAGGTATTTGGAGGAGCAACTCTGACTCAATAGAAGAAAGGTATATGGAGGAGCAACTCTGGCTCAATATCAATAGAAGATAACTATAAAAATTAGAAATTCTATTAAGTTTTATAACTATTAAAATTAATTTAATCTTACAATTTATACACAAAATCTATAGCTTACTTTATCTGGACTCTAAGATAATTAGGATAGGCAGAATTTACTATTGTTGATCATCAGTCAAATTAGAGGTTCTGTAATAAATAAAAGGAGAAGAAGGTAGAGATTTTTCTCTACATTATCCCCCCCACCCGTCATAACATGACGGAAAAAATTTGTAGCCAGGGGGGAAGATATGTCTTTTACTGGATTTTAGAACGTCAACCATCACCAATGTTAATATACAAAAAAAAAAAGGGTGACTGCGTTTGTAAGCTGTCACATACACGTCTACTAATTACAAATATATTAATTAAAAATTTCAACCATCACCAATATTAGTACAACTGCTCATGGGAGCTTCACATGAACAATTACTCCAATTTAAACCCATTAGAGAGATCAAATATCTTTCGACATGCTGGGATGACTAAGTTCCTCTTCTCTTCTCTTCTCTCTCTCTCTCTCTAAAAATTCTTTTACTTCTTGTTGCAATTCATCATGAATTGGCCTTATCTGAGTGTAAAGCCATCCATTCAAACAAGATAGATAATGAAGATCTTTGCTTTTGGAAGTTCCGAAATAAAATGGATGGTTCTTGCCATGATATAATAGGATCTCCTTTTCAGGATAAAGGTCAATAAATACTAGTATCAGGAGCGGAATTGGAGTTTTTTCCAATCCTCTGATCCTTGTCAATAGTTCATAAACGTGGAATCCGATCTCACCCTCCATTGGCAATTTATATTTGGGTCTCTTGTTTATTAACTCATTCACTACTTCCTGTCGCAACATAAACAAAGTGATCACTCTCACCACGCATACACACGGACAAACATTGGAATAAAGTATTGTATGCCTCCTTGCAACTATTTACTTCACATTGTGTACCCGTAAATCTGTTTGGGAATCCATGCTCATACCTGAGGTTATTGACATTTTTAAATTGATATATTGCTCCCATATAATATTTAAGGGCATCAGATTTCGTGCTTTCAGGTTTTTTCCATATTGGTGGTTGTTGAAGTGTTTTATCAACATTTTTAATTGGAGGATTTGAATAGACTATTGAATTTGAGGAACTTGAAGTAGATATAGTATTAGTACTGTTAGGTTGTATAGTATGTAGAGAAATATAGGGCATATTGAGAACGATCAACACTTGACTAGAATCAGAAGAATTAGAGAGTTTAGAAGATAAAGTAGAAAGATTTTGACAATCTGATTGAATAGTATGTAGAGAAATATAGGGCATATTGAGAACGATCAACACTTGACTAGAAGCAGAAGAATTAGAGAGTTTAGAAGATAAAGTAGAAAGATTTTGACAATCGGTTTTAGATGATCCGGATGGATCTTTATAATATTTGGCGGAACATGTTGGATCACAGATTGTGGAGGATCACTTTGGATCATCGATTTTGGAGGATCACGTTGGATCATTGTGGACGAAAGAGAAGGCGTCAAAGAAGAAATAGAAGAGAGATTTGACACATTTGTTTGAATATTATTTGTAGACTTTATGGAATCTGTATGGATTTTTATAAACTTTGGAGGATCTCGTTGGATCTTTGAATTTGGGATTTCGCGTTGGACCTTTGAGCCATTCCCTGTATCACTGTTCCTAGTTGCCAGGTTCAGATTAGTATCATTCGTAATATTAGAGGATGGAGGTAGATTAACATTGGAGTTATTAGTTGGAGAGGTATCTGATTTAATAACAGCTAAGTTATTACCCTCCTGTGTACTGACTAATTCATTTAGTTCATTCAGCACCACATTATCAATTTTAGGTGGTTTTCTTTTCTTCAGTGGAGGATTGTAATGGAGTAGATTCTGAAGGTGAATCATATAATAAGGAATCATTTTCATTTTTCGTTTTCGTTGATTGGGATGTACTTTTAGATATCCATTGTGGACATTCAAGTCCAAGATGGTTTCCTTTACAAATAGGACATTCCTCATTGTCATAAGATTGAGCTTTGTGTTTTCTTTGTGGACAGTTATTGATGATGTGCCCTTTTTCTTTGCAGTGAAGACATTTATTTTGCTGTACATAACATTCATCTTGCAGATGTCCCCGTTTTCCACAAAAGCGACAATAAGGACGGGATTTACAGGTGCGTATGTCATGGCCAAACTTTTTGCGCTAAGTGCATTTAAGGTGTTTATCAACCTCACCTCTAGACCATGGTGAATGTGGAGGTCTTTGTGGTGTAGTAGGCACTTTATTGTAATTTTCACCCCTAGTAAAAGTATTAGTAGTGTTAGGGTTAGTAGATGGGAGAATCCCCTGCTGAGCTGTCAGCAGGAGGAGAGCATTCATTAGCTGTGCAAGTACTTGTAATATCTGCTGATTTTGTTGGAGTATTTGCTTCAGTATATTAGTACTATTAGTATATGATGGAGATGGAACTTGTGCATGTTTGTACTTCTCGTTTATATAACATGGGTCATTCGGTGGGGATTGAATTACCTGCTGTGGTTCGAACCCAGGTGGTGGCTTCAACAGAAATTGAGGCTGATAATTGTAAATGGCATAAGGAATCGAACATATTGGAGGATTCATTCTAGATGAAGTCAAATATAATGAAGGTTGGTGATATGACATTGTGGGCACCTTCATATTATGGCATGTCGAATATATAGGTGGTGACACTGAGGTCACAGAAAGGGGTGTGTCATTCAAGCCAATATTCGATGAAAGTTTGGGCTCTGTCATGATGTTAGAATAAGAAAATAAGAAGAACTTAAGAACAATGAAGAAAAGTAATAACTGGAAAAGAGTAGCGATGTGAGCAAAAGGTAGTTTCAGAGAAACTCCGCTCTGCTATCAATGTTATGTTCCGAAGTCTGGGGGCAATTCATATAGAGACTTCAGAACACCAACACTAGCAGCAGAGCAAATAATAAATAAAAATAGATAAATAATTAAATAATTAGTGATAGAAAAATGTAATAGGAAATTGTAAACTTACATAAAGAAAGATATTAGATCGCAGAGTAACACAAATAAGCGACTCAGGCCCATCAAAGCCGCATTCCGTCTTCCATAACGGAGAAGCCTATCCCTTTGCTCAAGAATATAATTACTAGATGCAATATTTAAAAAAAAAAAAAGGCTTATCTTCATCAAGGTATGCCTCAGCCACAAGTAACACGTACATGCAATTATAAACATAAAAAGAGATTAAGCACAGCAAAGTAATAAAGCATGGGATAATAATCAATAGATAGAAATAAAAGTAAATTACCTTAAATCCTAATTTATAAATCTTATCTTTGCCTTGAATAATTAAATAAGTAACAAGATGTTTTTAAGGTATGTAAAATATGATAATTGCTTTTTATAAACTTTAATTTATAAAATGTCCCTATATAAATTTCTCCATTCATACAACAGTAACAAAAAATAGAATTAATTAAACTATTCCCAAATAACTTTTAACCTCAGTGCACTGACACATACTCCAAAATTTTCCCCATGAATTCCCTTAATAATAGAATAATGAATTTCTTTATAATTTATTATAGCTAAATTTATTTATAAAAAAAATATATATTTTCTTGTCTATCAACAAAGTCGTATTTTACACAAAAACGCAGTATTTTAATTAATGGAAATGTTTAGATAAAATAAGTCTGTATCTTCTTTTAGTACGAAAGTATTAATGACAATAACACCGTCCTTTCATAGTTTTTCTTTTCTTTTCACAAGCACTTTTAAACCAGTTCAAATAATTTACACTATCTTTAACACCACTGGTTATGTATTTTAAGTTACATTTTTTAAGTTAGAGTAATCCATTTGGAAGTTTATTTGTTCACAAATGTCTTTCTTTTGGTTCATTGTTTTAATATGTTTATACTCTTACTTGACTGCAATACAGTACCAAACTAGATTAAAGCACTCCTTCTAGTTAGAAGTAATCATGAACTAGTTCCATTGAAAGTATTCATAGAATAGTCCAAAGTAGTCCTAAACTAGCTGACCTATAAAAATTTAAATTGCTAAACTATACATTTACTTATTAAATGTTAAATTTCATATATATATTTTTTAGTTAATAAAGCATTAAGAATATTAAAACAACATACCCCTAGAGGCCATATAGAGAAGTTTCATAAAATTTCAATAGAAAGGTATTTGGAGGAGCAACTCTGGCTCAAATAGAAGAAAGGTATATGGAGGAGCAACTCTGGCTCACTATCAATAGAAGATAACTATAAAAATTAGAAATTCTATTAAGTTTTATAACCATTAACATTTATTTACTCTTACAATTTATACACGCAATCTATTGCTATACTTATTGCAAATATAATATTATACTTTTTTATGTTGTGTTTATTTAAAAAATATTCCATTTCCAATTTTCAAGTAAGTATTTAACAAAGTTTAGCTACTATTTTATGTTTTGACATGATTACCATTTTACAAGAAAATTATTAAACTAGCTACAATATAAAGAATAAAAATAATGAAAGAAGAGACCTCAATTAATCAGCCGAAAAGTTAAAATAAAAAAACTCTATTACTCAAACATGACATGAAAAAAATACTCCTTTAAGATAGATATCATTCAATACTCAAATTCAAAAATTCACAAATTGTGATGCAAAAACATTAAGCTTTCACTAGTATCTGGCGAGAGACTGTTATTTTTTGGGGTGTTTACATTCCTACCTACACTATAAATACGCTCTCTCTCTCGACTAATGAAGGAGGTGCTGATAATTATTTGCCTGCAAGCACTGATAATGAAAACCTTGGCCCATTTTCATGCCACCGCATGAAAGGATTCTCTTTTGTAGGCAGCATCTCATGTTTTCGTAGAGCCTCATCTCCTCTTTCACAGACTGCAAATTTAAATTATCTTTGCTCCTCGATGACTGTCTCTTCAGTTTTTACGATGAGGTTCCCTGGTGTGATTCCTTTGAAGGTGAATGAGATGTCAATGCAATTTCGGCCATGAACTTATCAAAGTCTAACATATCCAAATCCTCATCTTCAGTAGGTTTATTTGCTGAAAAGCCACCATCGTCACTATCAGTGCTGTTGCCAAGGGTTGCTGATAAGGCGGCTTCCACTTTTGTGAGTTTTTTTTTTTTTTTTTTTTTGTCAAGCGAGCAAGCTCCTCGGTTATGCTATTTTAATGCATTCTAGAAGTGGTTCACCGTCGGAGGTGCCATTCTTGTGGGGTTTCAGCTAGCTTAAGGAATTCCTTATTAGAACCATTTATTATTTATTTTTTACAGTTTGTCACCGCCGCTCACGGGTGGAACCCTATTCAAGGAGTGGGAGTTGAACGCCTCAAAAATCCATATAGCGCAAATTACGCAGATGAGCACAGACGCAGGCTTTAAAGTGAGGGAAATTAAATTGAGTAGGAAACACAGATGATGGAAGAAAATTCCACAGAACAGAGGTGGCAGGAAAGAAAGAAGCACCGCAGCGAACCAGTTATATATATATATACTCTCTATATATATATATACAGACAGCAAAGATATATATATATATATATATATATATATATATATATATATATATATATGGCTCGCCCAGTATATGGTTTTTAACTTAAATTTTTTTTTTTTTTTTTTTTTTTTTTTTTTTTTTTTTTTTTTTTTTTAACAGTTGTCACCACCACTCACGGGCAGAGCCCTATTCAAGGAGTGGGTGTTTGCACACATCAGTTATTCATCAACTAACGCAAACTACGCAGATGAAGCACAGACGCAGGCTTTAAAGCTGTGAGAAGATTAAATTCAGCAGGAAACCACAGGGAAGATGGAAGAGAATTCCACCAAAACAGAGTTGGCTGGAAAGAATGAAGCACCGCAGCGAACAAGCCTGGAATTACCAATATCAACACAACTCAGATGCGCCGACACAGCACCCCTTGTGCTACGATGGCGTCGTAAAGGTGGTGGTTTGCGAGTGGATAGTTCCCTCGAGCACTTGCCCTACAGTACCTATAGAAAAGGGAAAAGCACCAACATCGCGCCGCAAAAATAAAGGGTCAAGTGAACTAGAAAGTACAGTACAGTTTATAAGGGCTTTTGGCCTTTGACTCGACCCCTATCCAAAAGCCGGATTGAAACCAGAGCCCCCGCCCCACAGATATGAGAGCAGTACTCCATCAAGGCGGATGAGACCTTGTATAAGCTGGAGTAACTGAGAAGAGGAAAAAAAGTCTCGCACTCTAAACAGAACTCCAGTTTCTTTTGAGGCCGCCCTAGCAACCACTGTGATTTGAGGTTTTCAAAACATTTTTTTGTTTATGTTAAGGCAATGATGTTTAATTGTCAACAGGAGAGAACGACAGAACCGTCGAAAGAAATAGAAAAGTTAAGTGTCTTAGAGAGAGAGATTTGTTAGAAGTTGGGTTTTTAAAGAATTAAATGTCACAAGCTTGAGACGACCCAACCCTGTAATTCTATCCAGATCAGCGAGAATAGATCGGAAAAGATTAGACGAGAGGCAATTTAGAAGTAAAAGAGGGAGCATATTGTGATATTGAGTTGAAGAATGAAGGGTCAAGTCATCGACATAGAGTGGATAGAGTTAAGAATTGCAGGTGAGAAGATCATTGATGAAAAGCAGGAATAAAGTAGGAATAAAACAGAATCCTGAGGAACACCACTATGACAGAAAAAAGAAAGTCGCCCCATCAACAACAGCCCAAAAAAAAAAAAAAAAACATGATGAATAAAAAAGAAGCTAGACATAAGTAAGCAAGAGAAGAAGGAAACCAAAGGAGGGGAGCTGGGAGAGCAGTGACGCGTGCCATACCTTGTCAAATGCTTTGGATATGTCAAGCAGCCACCACACAAGTCTTCACGTAGTTCCTAAGGGCGGAAAACCATAAATCTGTTAAATAGCAAAGTATATCGCCAGTAGATCTCCAGCACCGAAGCCGTACTGTAATCAGAAAGAAGGAAAAGAGATTCCAGATGATCTAAAAAAGTGAGAGGTGAGAAAGGTTTCAAAGATCTAAAGCGAATACAAGTGAGAGCTATAGGGCGGATAGTTTAGAAGGATCAGAGCAGCATCATTTTTTTCAGAATGAGGTTGGAATATGCGCGCTTCCAACCACTGAGGGAAAGTGCTGTTATTTGAGGCATAGAGAATATAGTTTAACGAGGGTGGGTCAGCACGGAAGCACACTTCCTCAAAAACTCGGGGAGGACATCCGGTCCACCCGCCTTCCAACGTTCATAGATTTCAGGAGCCATGCACCCGATCAAATTGAAATGACAGGTAAAGCCATAGGGACACCTGAGAGGAGGAAGAGGAATACCAGATTCGTCCAGGGTTAAATTAGAGGAAAATAGGAGGCAAAGAGATGATTGGCCTTTTCAGTGTAGTATTAACAACAGAATCATCAAGAACGAATTTAAGAGGAGGAAAAGGATGATTGACAGAAGCTTGTTAGAGATGTTTTGGCAAGAGCCAGAGAGATTTGTCAGTAGGAGAACCAAGCGAGGTCAGCGCATTTTTCGTTTAATGCAAAGGTCCGCTTTGCTCATCGAGAGTATCCCTGCAACGATTCTAGCTAAATGAAAATTGGCAAAAGTGAATAGGAGAACGAGAATTTTTTCCACACCGATAAGCATTGTCTCAGCCTGAATGGCCAGGGAACAAGCACGACGAACCATGGATGTTGAGGAGAAAAATTTAGTCCAAGAAGGAGTGAACCTGCTCATTCCATTAACAATTACAGTTCCAACTTTATCGGCAGAATCTGAAGCGTCTTAAGAGTCAAATCAGTCACTTCAATTATAGTTAGCGTAGAAGCAACGCAATGCCCCCCAATCAGCCCTCAAAGTGCCAGAAAAACCGCATAGGGCAGGATGGAGATGTTGGAGAGAAAGTATTAAAATATAAGTGATATAAGGTTGTGGTCAGATTTACCGATAGAGCGAGGAGGTGTTGTATTTATAGAGAGAAGGACTAGTTGGTGAAACATAGGTCATTGTGTTTCAAAGAATCGGTTGGGACGGCATCCGGAATGTGTTGTAGGTTTATTTAATCAAGTTGCTTCCAGATCGTTGAGAATACTGAATGATTCGGCTTCTTCCCAACATCATTACGAGAGGAACCCAACAATTCAGTTTGTTGTACATTGAATCCCCTAAATAGAGACCCTCAGTATTTGGATGAGAAGATATAACAGTCTCGTAGAAGTAGCTAAGCGTAATTCAAAATACATTGTGAAAATGCTGTTCTGTTTAGGAGGAACAAGTAGCAAAGCATAAGAAATTTAGTAGAAGAAAAAAGATTTTAAGCCACAGAACATCGAAGTTAGGAGATTCGAGGATTTCTCGAGACTTTTGTTATAGAATGTTATATTTACATAGGTCACATACTCCACCATTCAAACACGGAAAATATAAAATAAGTTATAGTGATATGTTAACGCAGTTGAAGGATGAATTCTTTTAGCCATCGGGTCTTCAGACAAGAGCAAAAAATAAAGATTAGAGTAAGAGAGGTAGTATTCAATGGATGAAGAGTTAGAGTGCAAGCCATTGATGTTGGTAAAGTCAAAAGAAAGCCACGCTTGTGCAAATCTGCTATCATGCACGCACACGCACACGCACACGCAATCACAAAAAAAACAAAAAAAAAACAAAAAAAAACAAACAAACAAATAGACAAAAACCAAAGGAGAAATGAGGAAAATTTATTCGTATGCTAAAAACATAAATTTAAAACGATAAAACCCTATACAGCAAATATATAAAATATGAATAATCCAGAAAGTTTAAAAACACTCACGCACTCACACGCTCTCACGAAATTGAGTACAAAAAAAAATACTATTGATCAACTAAAAAAGTAGATAAATTTGTATAAATTATAATAATGGCTGTCCAAATAGGTAAATTTTACGCTAAAGACCAAGTTGGAGAAACGCTAAAAATCTAAGTTAAAAAGGAAATCGAGGAAAAAAAAAACATAACTTGGTACTAGCTATCTATATCGAACTAGATTTATTATTGAATCTAAAAGTTTCTCATAATTTTTCACCCAAAAAGTAAGAAGTATCGGCTAAGTATCGGCCATTTTAACCGATACCGATACCGATACCATCAAAAATGGCCGATACTACCGATACCGATACCGATACTATCGGTACATCCCTAATATTAAAACAACATACCCCTAGAGGCCATATAAAGATGTTTCATAAAATTTCAATAGAAAGGTATTTGGAGGAGCAATTCTGACTCAATAGAAGAAAGGTATATGGAGGAGCAACTCTGGCTCAATATCAATAGAAGATAACTATAAAAATTAGAAATTCTATTAAGTTTTATAACCATTAAAATTAATTTAATCTTACAATTTATGCACGAAATCTATAGCTTACTTTATCTGGACTCTAAAATAATTAGTATAGGCAGAATTTACTATTGTTGATCATCAGTCAAATTAGAGGCTCTGTAATAAATAAAAGGAGAAGGTAGAGATTTTTCTCTACATTATCCCCCCACCCATCATAACATGACGGAAAAAATTTGTAGCCAGGGGGGGGAGATATGTCTTTTACTGGATTTTAGAATGTCGACCATCACCAATGTTAATAAACAAAACAAAAAAAAGGATGACTGCGAATGTAAGCTGTCACATACACGTCTACTAATTACAAATATATTAATTAAAAATTTCAACCATCACCAATATTAGTCCAACTGCTAATGGGAGCTTCACATGAACAATTACTCCAATTTAAACCCATTAGAGAGATCAAATATCTTTCGACACACTGGGATGACTAAGTTCCTCTTCTCTTCTCTTCTCTCTCTCTCTCTCTAAAAATTCTTTTACTTCTTTTGGCAACTCATCATGAATTGGCCTTATCTGAGTGTAAAGCCATCCATTCAAACAAGATAGATAATGAAGATCTTTGCTTTTGGAAGTTCCGAAATAAAATGGATGGTTCTTGCCATGATATAATAGGATCTCCTTTTCAGGATAAAGGTCAATAAATACTTGTACCAGGAGTGGTATTGGAGGTTTATCCGAATTCTCGATTTGCCTCAATAGTTCCAAAACTTGGACTCTGATTTCACCCTCCCATTGGCAATTTATATTGGGTCTCTTGTTTATAACTCATTTCACTACTTCCTGTTGCAACATAAACATAAAGTGATCACTCTCACCACGCATACACACGGACAAACATTGGAATAAAGTATTGTATGCCTCCTTGCAACTATTTACTTCACATTGTATATATATATATATATATATATTATATATATTAGGATGTACCGGAACCAGAATATTTGGTTCCCGGAACCCGAACTTTCCGGAACCTTGAAAAAGTTCCGGCCGGAAGTTCCGGCCGGAACCGGAACTTTTCGACTTCAGCTACACCTTACATAAGCTGCGTTTCCTGAAGCCCGACTGCAGCCCGGGCGGGCACATATGCATCGTTTCCAGAGCCCGTTTGCGCACTTTTCTACGTCACGTAAACGTCCATCAGGCCCCCGTTGTTAAATCCTCGATTTCGAGAATTATAAACGGGCTGGCTGCGCAGAAGAATACTTTGTTCACAAACAAAATTCTTTTTACAAAACATGTGTCGGAAATGGGCTTGCCAAAATTTTTAAAATTTTAGTTAACTTTTACTATTAAGGATACTAAATATATCGTTTATCATTTCATAAAATAAATACATATAAGTATAAGATATTGTTACAATTGCCAGCAGATCCGACGGGCGCGCTCAGCCGTTTCCAGTTACTAAAATTTCCTGTTCTCTGTTTGGATGAATGTTAATTTTTTCAATTCGAAGCGTTTTTCCGAGTCCATTTTGCACACGGGCTGCACTCGGGATTCTGGAAACGAAGCTATTTTCTACTTAAAACTTGTCTGGTTAACAAGTGGAGTCTCCCTAGAAGTATCTGTCATCTTGTCTTATCCATAGTGAGCTCCTAGTTCTGCAAGCCAAAATTGGGATAAGCGGATCAATAAATTTATTAAGTAAAAAAAGGAATTATACTATTGCTGCGTTTCCAGAAGCCGAGTGCAGCCCGTGTGCAAAATCGACTCGGAAACTCTTCGAATTGAAAAAAAATTACATTAACAATCAGAGAACAGAAATTGAGTACCTGGAAACGGCCGAGCGAGCCCGTCCGAATCAGCTGCAATGTAAATAATACTCTTTATCATGAGCATATACAGGGGGGTCAGGGGCACTTGTCCTCCCCTAAATCTTGGCCGAAATAAAAAAAAAATGAACCTTATATTTTGCCAGACGACGTTTTTTAAGGGTTTATTAGTGAAAAAACTGAAAAAAAAAGGTACATCAATCGATAGATAATGAAAGTAGTAATTATTAATTACAAAAGGATATTATATAATATATAATATTATATATATATATATATATATATATATTATATATATATAATATATATCATATATATAAATATATATCACTCAACCTTTGCCACCCCCAAAATGAAATCCTGCCTACGCTACTCTTATACTTATATTAATCTATTTTATGAAATGATACGAAATATATTAGTATCCTTTAATATTAAAAGACTTTGGTATAACTTTTTCAAAGCCATTTCCGACACATGTTTTGCAAAAAGATTTGTTTGTAAACAAAGTATTATTCCGCGCAGCCCGCCCGTTATTAATTCCCGAAATCGAGGATTTAACAACGGGCGCCTGACGTGCTGACGTTTACGTACGTTAGAAGTGTTTACGCAAACGGGCCTGGAAACGATGCATGCTGCGCCTGTCTGCCCGCCCCGGGCTGCAAGTTCGGGCTTCTGGAACGCAACTTATTATAAAGTTCTACGGCGTCTTCAAAGTTTTAAAAAGCTTTTTCAGAAGCGGGTAACGTGTTTGAGGATAAGAGTTGACGTTTAACTCCACAACATGCAGAGCAACTTATTTTCCTACACCAACAAGATTTCAAAATTCAATAACATTCATTTTTTAAGTAAGAAAATTATGGAATTCTTGTTTTAAAAATTTTAAAAATTTTTTTGCTTAAACAGTTTAGTAAATATTTTTTTGAAGTAGTTATATATTTAAATTAATTTCTCTAAAATTAAATAAAAAATAATAAAGAATAATAATAATAATAATAATAATAAAATAATAATAATAATAATATAATACCTGGTTACAATATTTTATTTATCC
>JABUQX010009235.1:0-5000 GCA_015478945.1 Trachelipus rathkii | reverse complement strand
TAAACAAACTTACAGTATATTACAACAAATCACAAGATTTCACACCATTATCTGGAAAAGGCGAGCAAAGGTAATTTGCTCAGTAGTATGGTACTGTATACTGTTCTGAATACATATTATTTCAAATTTGTCACTTCAAATGTATATGAGGTTCATAAATTTTAATGAAGGGTAATATTATTCAAACATGTTTACATATTTTCGTTTCTGCTGCATACACGTGAGGCGTTTTGCTGCTTGCTTTTCATAGTCTTACATGTTTAGCTTGTTTCTTTGAAGTTATTATAATTAACATTTATTTATTCATTGAGTGAATAATTTAAAATCTCTGCTAGTTCAATAATAAAATTACACTGCATTTATATAGTTATTTACATTCAAAACAAACAAATTACAATTTGTTTTCCCAATTTTAGAATCTAATTTTTTAAACTTCTTTGTAACCTACATCTCTTCTTTTCAGGCATGGGGAGATTCCTTTAATGTTCTGTGGGATAATACGGAAATTGTGTTCCTCATTTCAGTCACTGTGTCCCTTGGTGCAGTCATATACACTTGGATGTTTTACCCAAAATCAGATGACACTAACAAAGGTGAAGATTCAAGTAAAAGTATTTCAACTCTTGTAGATGATGATTTTATCCAAGAAATAGAGGTGAGATTTAAATTTTTTGATAAGCTATTTCATAAATATTGTATTTTCTCTTATATCATAATTACATATTTACACATTATAAATTTCAATTTTATTTCTTTTACATTAGAAAATATTTGAGTTGTTAGAAGCCATTTCAATTTTGTGCCCAAAATCAGTAGGGTGCTTTCAAATAACCTCTCATCAAATTCAAAGTTTTACTGGTGATATACTTTCAGAAATTCAATTTATGTAGTTTAGTAAAACACAAAAAGCTTGTGTATTATAATCTTATTTGTTGATTTTGTTTTGCATAAATTACTAAGCATTGGTTAATGTCACCCTTTTTATATTATTTTTTTTAAGTTTTTTATATTTATTTTTCCAACTAGTTTTCCTTTTAAGATTATATAGGAGATTGTAAGTTTATTAATATGGTCTCGAATTATATATATATATAATTTTATATATACTATAATATATATAATATATATATATATATATATATATATATATATATATATATATATATATATTATATATTATATATATATATTATATATATACAGTATATGGAGAAAGTTTACTTTCTTACCTAGTCAGATCAAGTAAATATTTGATATATTTGAAATAATCAAAAAGAGCGAGGGAAATGATAATACGAAAGTTTAAAATTTTTTTTATATTTAGTGAGCAACTTATATATATATATACAATTATTCAACATAAAACTGTTATGTATTACAAATTACAATTATTCAACATAAAACTGTTATATATATATATGAATAAATTTATCTTTGGATGCATAGTGCATTCATTTGTGTGTCTAAGGGAACATAGTCCGTGAATTGCGTTTCACAGTAAGCCAACTGGCTTTTCGCTTCTGATGGTCGCTGATGTAGGATAATGTGTTTATTATTTTTTACTTTAAACTTGTTTCCTGTGTGAAGTAGTGAATTATTAAAATGTCATTTTTGTGTATCTATGTTTCTTGTGTGAAGTACTGAATTATTAAAATGTCTGTTTTATCTATCAATGAATTGATTGGTGATGAACCTAATTTATTACCCTTCTTCCAATTTAACAACGTAATATTAGAAGAAAAAATATGTTGTCACTGCAATATTCCTTGTTATATTATAAAAAGAAGATCAAAATTTAACTTTAGGTGTAAATCCTGTTTATCCTATTTTTCAGCAACACATTGCAATTTCTGACTTGCCGATATAAAAACAAACTATCTAGGTTAGGTTTCTTGTTGGGCAACCAAAATCAATCTAGGGTAGGTCTCTATACTATACGGTATATATAATAATAATATACCCGTAAGATGGGGCCAATTCGGTCCATGTGGGGCAATTCGGTCCCGGTTGGGGCATATTCGGTCCATGGCTCAAATAGGCCTATACAATGTGAAAATATCTTTAAAGTGTAAAAATAAGTGTTTTTTATGTCTTTAGTATTAATTTTTTATGAAAACTTTAATTTAAGTCCATTAAATTTTGAGATTTTTTTTCTTTTTCTGAGCACTAATAAAATGGTAATATTTTAGGCTGTATTACTAAGAATGCATACAGGTCCAAAATAAATTGTAGCTATACATTATTGGGTACCAAGATAAAGTATTAAAATAGTGTCATAACCTTAAGTGCAATTGTTGAGTCATTCAGGGCAAGAGATTAAATATGTTTTATTTATAAAATTGAACATTGGGCAATTCCGGTCCAGGTTTAAAAATTTGCGTGGGGAAATTCGGTCCACATTGAAATCTTCATTAAAATTATTAATTTTTTAATACTCTTTTACGAAAAGATGTAAAAAAATATAATATTTTTAAAATAATTTTTACACTTTTAACAGCACAGATAAGGTAGGTAAAGTTGTTTCAAACTTAGCCTAAGTTAAGCCTTATACAAATTTTTTCAAGCAAGATGGTTTCACACTTTACGCAAAAGTAGACAACGGCAGGGATGCAATAGGGATAAAATCTGATGATGATGTTGCCAGACCTAAAGCAGTTTTTTCGTTCTTCGCATTGGTTCTTACAAACGTAATATGAAGTACAAACGCTCGAGTTTTGCATTCGTTTTGTCAAACAGCGCAAAATCGTAGTTAAAGAAACGCTCACCAAACGTTAAGGATTTCCTTAATTCTGTGTAATATAAAATAAAAAAAGAATTGCAACCCTACAGAATTAATAACATTACAGTTCTGTTTTTGTCAAACAGCACAAAATCGTAAAAAAAGCGCTCACCAAACGTAAATTTTACAAAAAAAAAAAAAAAAAAAATTATATATCCGAATAATTGCAAGGTTGATAAAAGTTTTTTCAAATTTTTTAACTTGTTTTAAAGACATTAGGTTTATTCTTTTTTAGGTCTTTACGCGATACTTATACCATTTCAGGAAGAAGGTAGTATTAAAGTTGATATAATTTAAGTATGTAAAAAAATGCTCTTGTGAATAACTGTGGTTTTTACTGGTGAGAGGTGAATTATAGTGGAATAGGCTGCCCTGCTGTGTTTGTGAATGCAGAAGAATGTGTTGCTAAGAAAGGAGATTGCAAGACTGAGTGAAAATATGAATGAATTGAAAGAAAAAGTATATGAGTTGAGAAAGGAGAGAAGCGTCAAGAAAAAAGTTAGTAGGGATGTCGAGGCGAGGAGGGAGCGGGATATAGGGGTAGACACAGGAAGTGATGGATTCACCTAGGCGGAAGATGAAGGGGAAAAGGATAAAGATAGTTAAAAATAGGTCTGGCAGAGGGAATAATAGAGTTTTTAGGAAGCTTAGAAATAGAATAATTTTAAAGTATGAAAAGGAATCTCGAAAGTCAGTCAGCCTGTGACCTGCAGTAACAGGTTTGACTGTCTGTCCAGATGGGGACGGGATCAGGAGAGTGCAATGGGTAAATGTTGGTTTTTGCTAAAGGTGATGAGACGGATTACAATGCTAAATTGGAGACTCTAAGTGTTTATAATCTGAGATACGCTTAGATAGGACTTTTCAAATAAGAATAAAAGAAACAATTGAGAGTATGTTATCCAGGTGCCGGAGTGAGTGATATCGTGGATGGGATAGATAGAGAGATTGATGATTCTATAAATGTTGATTCATATGTGATTGTGCATGTGGGTAAAAATGATATTGGACATAGAAGGTCAGAAGAATTAATAGCAAATTATAAGGAGTTTGATTCAGAAGATGAAAGCTAGTGGGAGAAGGTGCATGATTTCTGGATTTTACCTAGGTTAAGTGCAGGTCAGGAATGGGGGAGTAGGGCTTTTGGTGTAAATGAAAGGGTTAGGAAATTATTGGTTTTTCAGGAAATAATTGTAGGTTTTTGGATTTGTGGAGAGAAATTTCTGGATAAAGATCCTTTTATTGGCAACAGAATGAGTTTCACTATGAAGTCGTAGAGGTGGTTGGGCTTTCAGCAACCAGTTTGGAGAGACTTGTTTAGCAAAAAAACTAGGGTAAAGTTGGGGGTAGTTGATCTAAAAATCTAGATAGAACAGATGCAACTGCATCTTGTACTAGTTGACTCTTATCATTATCACAATGTTGTTAACTGGTTGAGAGAATGATGTTAGCAATAAATAATTGAACAGCATTTTGAGTATCAAATGTTTATACACAAATGCTCATAGCCTTAGAAATAAAAAAGAGAGCTGATTAGTTAATACGGCATAAAATGAGAATCTTAGACATTATTTGCATAGACTGAGGCATGGTTAATGCAGAATTTAGATGGGAGACTCCTTAGGAATATGGAATAGACGGATATTCACTTTTATTTATAACAGCGTAGAGGAAAGAAAGGTGGGGGTTTGTGGCGCATTTCTATTGGTAGCAATATTCAATATTTGGTAAATATTGACATGGTAAAACTTAATTTTTGATGAAATGAATTCAATATGGGTAGATATCCTAATGTTTAATAAATCATATAGAATAGGCGCATTTTATAGACCTCCTGACCAGAGTCAAAGAATTAGATGCGGAAATGGTGAAAGAAATTGAGAGCATGCCTGGCACAGTAAAGAAAAAGGTTTAGTCAATAATGGGGGATTTTAATTTTCCTGGCATTCAATGGGATTCTTGTTCTAATATACGGACCAGAGTAGTGTCAGTATTATAAATTGTAAGTACCTAGAATAAAAGCTTTTTGAGCCAGATGGTCCATGAACCCACAAGACACAATTGCAACTATTGAGACTTTAATATTAACTAATGATTGAAAGTACGCGTGGATAGAATTAGAGTTTGAGGAGAAATTTATGGACTTAGTGACCATAATATATTAGATTTAATATGAATGTGGTTATCTTGGCCAAATTGCAAGCTAATAAGGAACAAATTC
>JABUQX010009234.1:0-22573 GCA_015478945.1 Trachelipus rathkii | reverse complement strand
TACCTCCCAAATCACTCCCAAAATCACTCCCCAATCCACTTCAATCACTCCCAAACTCACTTCTTCAAATCACACTAACACACAATACAAACAATACACTCTCTACATCACTCTCAAAACACTATCCTACAATCCACCTCCCAAATCCACTCCCAAATCGACTCCAAACGATCCACCTCCCAAATCACTCTCAACATCACTCCCAAACTCACCTCCTCTCTAAAATCACTCTTCAAATGCACTCTCAAACTCACTCCCAACCATCACTCCCAAATCCCCCCCCCCCCCCAACAACCCTATATTTTTCAAAAATCGCTCCGCAACTTTCCTTTCTTTTTCTCTCTTTTTCACAATCACTCCGCAAATCACTCCAAAATCACTCCAAATCACTCTTCCAAATCCCATCTCCAAACCAATCATCTCATCCACCGCCTACAACACTCGTCCCAACATATCCACTCTCAACGCACTCCCTAAAATCACTCTCCTAAACCAACTCTCAACGTCACTTCCTCAAATCCAATCCCCTCACAATCCCACTCCTCAAATCACATCTCACAATCACTCCTCTCACCAACTACTCTGGCAACTGCCTGAAGTCATTACCTCAGCTCCTCAACATCACTTCTCAATCACCTCCCAAATCACTCCCAAAATCACTCTCACGACGAATTACTGACACTGCACTCCAAATCACCTCTTAAATCACTCGCAAATCACTCCTCAAATCACTCCAAAATCACTCCCAAATCACTATCTGAAATCGCCAGCTCCTCAACATCACTCTCCTAATCACTCTCAAGATCACTCCCCACAATCACTCTCAAACTCACGCCCAAATCACTCCCCATAATCACTCCCACAAATCACTCCCAAGTACGTCAACGCCGAAATCACGTCCCAACATCGACTCGTCAACAGCCTCCACTCTCAAATCACTCCGCCCAACTCTACTTTCCCCAAATCACCTTCTCTAATCTACTTCTGCTGCAAATCACTCCAAAACACTCCCAGAAGCTCCACTCCCACATCACTCCCCAAACATCTACGTCTCATTGATACCGACTCTCCAAATCCCACTCCCAAATCCCACTCCGTTAAATCACTCTGCAAATACACTCCCAAATCACTCCCACAAATCACTCTTTAAATCAAATCTCAAATCAATCCCCCAAGAGTTCCACTCAATACCCCCAAGACTCCAAATGACAACCCAAATCAACTCCCCAAACACCCAAATCATCACTAACTAATCACTCCCAAATCACTCCCAAATCCCTCTCAAATCACTCTAAAGGATTTTCAAAATCACTCTCAAAATCACTCCCAAATCAACTACAATCGCACTCCCAAACACTATACAAACCAAAATCAGCGGCCACTCCCAAAATGATCACTCCCAAAATCACTCCCCAAATCACTCATAAATCAATCTTCAAATCACTCCCAAATCACTCCCAACATCACCTCCCAAATCACTTCCCAAATCCTGCACTCCCCAAGATCACTCTGCTAAAGTCACTCCTCAAATCACTCCAAATCACGTTCCCAAGAATCATCTCTCACAATCCATCTCAAATCACACGCCAAATCCACTCCCAGAATCACTCTTACAATCCACTCTTCAAAACTCACTCTCAAATTCACTCCCAAACAGTCACTCCCAATCACTCTCAAATCACTCCCACATCACTCCCTGGGTTCCTTAAATCACTCTCATATCACTTTCAACATCAACTTCTCAGAATCACTCCCAAATCTCACTCTCACAGATGCACTTCCCAAAATCACTCTCTAAAACGATCATCTCAAATCAACTGTCGTCATACATCACTCTATAATCACTCCAAAATCTCACTCCCAAATCACTCCAAATCACTCCGAAATCACTCTCAAAAAATCACTCCCAAACCACTCCCAAATCACTCCCAAATCACTCCCAAACCACCTCTTAAATCACTCCCAAATCACCCCAAAATCAATCCCAAATTACTCCCAAATCAACTCCACAATCACTCTTAAATAACTCTCAATCACTCTCAAACCACTCCCCAAATCACTCCCAAATCACTCTCCAAATCCCATCTCAAATCCACTCCACACATCACTCCCAAAATCACTCTTAAACCTCTCAAATCACTCGACAAACTCACTCCAAATCAATCTCAAACTCCACTCTCAAAAGTCACTCCCAACCTCACTCTCAAATCCACTCCCCGAAAATCACTCCCCAATCAACTCCCAAACTCACTCTTAAATCAATCTCAAACTCACTCCTCAGAATCACTCGATTAATCACTCCAAAACAGCACTCCCCAAATTACACTCTCAAATCAACTCTTAAATCACTCTTAAATCACTTAAATCACTCTTAAATCACTCTCTAATCACTCTCTAAATCACTATTAAAAATCACTCCTAAATCACTGCTTAATCACTTTAAATCCACTCTTTGGATTTGGGAGTCTATTTGGATATTTGGGCAGTGCATCTTAGGGAGTGATTTGAGCAGTGATTAGAGGAGCGTGATTTGGAGACGTGATTTAAGAGGTGATTTGGCGAGTGATATTGAGAGTGATCTCGCGCAGAGTGATTGAGATGATTAAGAGTGATTGCGGAGTGATTCTTGGAGTGGATTTACAGAAGTGATTTAAGAGTGATTTAAGATGACTTTAAAGAGTGCATTTTAAGCAGCTGATTTAAGAGTGATTTCAAGAGTGATTGAGAGTGATGGGAGTGGATGGGAGTGATTGTATATATATACTATAATCACTAAAACATTATACTATATATATACTATAAATATATATATAATATTATATAACTATATAAGTAACATGTAATTATATACTATACTATATAGTATACTACTATAATACTACTCACGTATAACCTATAGTATAGTATATCAGTATATACCTATTATACTATATATATATATTATAATATATACTAACTATTAGCTATATACTATAAACTCATATATACAAATTTAGTAATTTTTCGAGGTGAATATCTTATACTATACTATATACTTATATATATATCAGCTACATATATAATATACTATATATAATCTATACTACTATATATAATACTATAATATACTAATATATTAAATATACTATACACCTCGCTTCTCACCTAACATACTACAACGTTTATTACTAATAATATATATATACATATATTATATACCATAATATACTATATATATATATATATATCATACTCACCAAAATACTATACTATCTATATAATATATATACTACCGATAGCTACATAACTCATAATATATACTCATATTCATAATATATATTATATAATTATCGTTATAGTATACTTATAAGACACCCACCATCACTGTACTACTACTAATCGTATCATCCATCATACTATATACTATTATAGTACACTATATACATCATACTACTACATTATATATATATATAAATACTAGTATATAGTACTATACCCTACGTAGAATCAATTCTCAAATCACTACTCAAAATCACCTCTTAAATCACGTCTCCAAATCACCAATAACAATATCATTTGAGATTGATTTGAGAGTGATTTGAGAGTGATTTGAGAGTCATTTGGAAGTGGAGTGATTTGTAAGTGATTTGAGAGTGATTTGGCAGAGTGATTTCGGAGTGATTCTAGGACGTGCGTTTGACGAAGCTGACATCTACGAGCACTGCGATCTGAGAGTCAATTTGAAGAGTGATTTGGGAGTGATTTTTCGAGATCTGATTTGGAGAGTGATTTGGAAGTGATCTTGGAACCTGATGAAGAGTGATCCTTGGGACGGGATGGTTGGGAGTGATTGAGGGAGTGAGTTGGAGACGTATTTAGGAGCGACTTCTGGAGTGATTTTGGCAGCGCTAGGATTACTAGAGTGATTTGAGATATTTGAGATTAATTTAAGAGTGATTTGGGCAGTGATTTGGGAGTGATTGGGAAGTGATTTAAGTATTTATAGAAGGGATTTGAGCAGTGATTGAGAGCTGAGTGGAGTGGATTTGGAAGTGCATTTTGAGACGCACACGGACCGAGTCATTGGGAGTGACTCGCACAGACGATCACCTCTCAAATCACTCCTCACCAATTTCACTCTTCAATCAATCCTCAAATCACTCTCAATCGATCACCTCATAATAACTCCAAAATCACTCCCAAATCACTCCCAAATCACTCCCAATCACTCCCAAATCACTCCCAAATAACTATCGTTCTCAAATCACTCTCAAATCAACTTACCAAACATCCACCTTCCAATCACTCTGAAATCGCATTCTCACCCAATCACTCCCAAATCACTGCTCAAATCACTCCAAATCACTCCCAATCAATCTCAAATCCATCTCAAATCACTCCCAAATCACTCTTAAATCACTCTCAAACCACTCCCAAATCACTCTGCTATCGTGACAACACTCACTCTCAACATCACTCTCTAAGCATTTGACGAGTGCACAGTGATTTAGACTGATGTGGCGAGTGCATTTGGTAGTGATTCGAGAGTTGATTTGAGAGTGATTGAAGAGCTCCATTTGGTCTAGTGATTCGCGCAGAGTGATCTGGAGAGTATTTAAGAGTGATGGGAAAGTGACGTTGGGATGATTGGGAGTTGCATCCTTTAGAGTGATTATAAGGAGTGATTAAGAGTGATTTAAAGAGCTATGTTAAGAGTGATTAAGAAGTGATTTGAGAGTGATTTTAATTTTTAGACTTTATACAATATATATATATATATATATAAATATATATTATATATTTCATATATAATACAAAACACATACTATCAATATATATATACTAGTACTATAGCATCAGTGTATATATATACTAATCAAATAATATAATATAATATATAAGATATTATATATACTATATATATAGTATAGTATAAAAATAACTTTATACTAATATATATATATACTATACGTATCATCCATATTTATATATAAATCACTCCCAAATCACTTCAAATTCACTCTCAAATCACTCTCGAATCACACGCCCAAAATCACTCCCAAATCACTCTTGAATCACTCTCAAATACTCTCTAATCACTCCTCAAATCGTCCTAAATCACTCCAAATCACTCCCACAAGTCACTCTCAAATCACTCCCAAATCACGCTCAAATCACTCCCAAATCACTCTCGAATCACTCCCCAAATCACTACCCAAATCCCACATCATTCTCACATTAAAAATCACTCTCTTAATCACTCTCACAAAGTCACCCTAATCACTCCCAAACTCACTCAAAATCATCCCCAAATCCACATCCCACAATCACTCTCCAAAATCACTCTCAAATCACTCTCCAATCACTCTCAAATCACTCCCCAAATCACTCCAAATCACTCCCAAATCACTGCCAAATCACTCACTCCCAAATCACTCCCAAACCACTCTCAAATCACTCCCAAAATCACTTCCAAATCACTCTCAAATCCATCCTCAAATCACCTCCAAATCACTCCCAAATCCCTCTCACCCCCAAATCACTTCCAAATCATTCCCAACATCACTTCCCAATTCACTTTTGGAAGTGATTTGCAGGAATTCGATCTCGGAGTCGATTTGCGCAGTGATCTTGGGAGGGATTTGGGAGTGATTTAGGATGATTTCGAGAGGTGATTCAGAGAGTCGACTCCGAAATTTGAGAGTTGATTAATCACTCCCAACACTCAAACTCAGAGCAATCACTCTTAGAGATCACTCTCAGCAACCTAAACTACGTAATATATATACATACTACTGGTTACACTATAACACTATATATATATTATATATATACTATACTTATATAACTCGTGAGATATATATATATCATAGTCATTTATAATATAATATACATACCTACATACCGATACGTATACCCCTATAATATGCCTATACTCACCTGACCTACTTATAGACCACTATCACCCATACTATAGCTCGTATAATAGTACTATGATATAATACATACTAACTCTCATAATACTCACTATAATACTTACCTACCTATATATCATAAGCAGTGATTTGAGAGTGATTAGCGCAGTATGATCTTGCAGCTACCTAATCACCTCTCCAAATCCAACTCTTACACCTCATATATATATTAATCTTATATTACTATATAATATAGTATATATATAACTATTACTATATATATACTATACTTATAATATAATACGTTATATATATATAAACTCTATATAATTAATATATATATACTACGTATATATATAGCCTAGATATAGTATTAGATGAGTTGAGAGTGATTAGAGTGATTTGAGAGATGATTGAGAGTGACTCCTTTGGCATGATTCCTCCGAGAGTGATTTGGGCACACGCTGATTTGGGAGGTATTCATGGCAGTGATTTGGGGAGGGATCCTTCTTTGGTCACACGCGCCTGATTTTGGAGTGATATAGAGTGATTCGAGACGTGATTCTGAGATTGATCTTAAGAGTGCATTGGGAGTGATTTGGATGTGATTTTGAAATGATGTGAGTAGTGATTTGATTTATGAGTGATTTATGAGTGATTTTAGTGATTTGAGAGTGACTTTGGGAGTCATTGGCAAGTGATTGAGACGGATTCGGGAGTGATCTTCGAGAGTGATTTCTGAGTATTCGGCGAGCGCATGTCGAGAGTTGACATGTAGCCACGGATTTGAGCAGTTGATTTCAGCATATTTGGAGTGACCCTTTTTGAGTGATCTGACTGATTCTGGACGTGACTGAGACGTCGATCATTGACGAGTCGACTTTGGAGTGATTACACACCAAGATTGCGACAGTGATTTGATATAAAATGTAGTCATTTCAACCGTCATCTGAATAGGATATTACTATTTAAAATATACCTTCAGAAAATACTACTACGAATGATAGACAAGTATGAAAGAATACTAAAAACAGATAAATATAACAGGGTTTAATTTGTCAAAAAAATAATAATAATAAAATAAAAATAATTCTCCATTTAATATAAATAATAACAAATATTTAAAAATTCTCTGTATTTTGTCCAACCACCGTGGTTATCGATAGCGCTCTGTAGTCTGTCCGGCATAGATGCGACCAACCGCTGTGGAATTTTTGGTGTTGCTCAGAATTCTTCCCAAACTTCTATAACATGATCGTAGAGTTCATCTTTTCGACGCTCATTTCTCACTTTCCATTCGTTAACCATATTTCCCCACAGGTTTCCTAAAGGGTTGAAATCACATACGCGACTCGGCCAGTCCAACTATTCAATATAGGGTTATTTGTTTTGTTTTGTTTTGTTTTAGAGAGCGAACCCCACCAACGAAGGTCATAGTCCATCCCTCCAGGGGGGACAAAATACTGGCCTTCAGGCTATCACTAGCTCAAGGCAAGTGAACCACCTGCGACGAGAGCCCGTGATGCTTTCTCATGTAAGGTTGATTAATTATCGAAGAACTGCCAAATCCTATGTGCCGTGTAGATTGGGCTCCTGTCGTACATGAACGTTATTCTCTCTGGATGAGGAAAGATGGCACACACTGTTGGAATCATCACCTCTTCTGGGATTTCTAGGTAGACATCTGTTGTAAATCGTCCTTCGATCAGTGCAATCTCTCCGTTGCAGAGTCCGCACATCCATCCCCAGCTATTAGCTGACACATGACCACTGCGGTATTCTTTAAAGATATTTTCATTTCTATATCTGGTGTTGTTTTGTCGCCAGCAATAAATTTTTGTGATTATATATATATATATATATATATATATATATATATATATAATATATATATATATATAGATATCATATATATAATATATATAATATATATATATTTTTTTTACTATAATATATATATAATATATATAATATATATAATATATATATATATATATTCAAATAATTCAGGGATTAAAAAAAATCAAAAAATTCATAGAATAAAGCTTGCCTAGCAACTAGCAACTTACGTTGTCACAGCAGCACAACAGTTTGTATCATGGTCGCCAACATAATTTCATATGAATAAAATATCTGAAAAAAAAATTTATTATTTTGTTTAACAGGTCGCGTGAAGGTCCAACGCGCGCCCCCTCAGGCGTGAACCGGCATGAAACCGACCCGTGCGCCCGCAGGCGCAATATTGGCGGGAGAACGCATAAATATACTATCATTGAATTCTAATTAGACGTTATTCTATAATATAATGCAATGTATCCAGTTTTCTATGCTATGACCGTATACTTTTAATAAATAAATAAATAAATAAATATATTTTCCTTTAAATCTATGACTTTAGTAATTTGCATACTTCAATTTCTTTTCAAACAGGAATATTTATATTTTTAATTTCTTTTCATATATTACGTTTTCTAAACTTTGAACGTATACTTTTAATAAATAAATAAATAAATATATTTTCCTTTAAACTATGATTTTAATAATTTTATATTTCATTTTCTTTTCAAGCTGGAACATTTATATTTTTAATTCCATTTCATATATTACGTCTTCTAAACTTTGAACGTTTACTTAAATAAATAAATATATTTTATTTTAAGCTGCAACATTTATATTTTAATATATTTTATTTATATATCGTTTTCTAAGGTTTATAATATTTTGTGTACATCATTTTCTTTTAACCTGTGACAATTGTATCTTAATTCTTTTTGTATATTTCGTTTTCTTTTTGCATACGTTAACTTTAATAAATAAATATTTTTATTTTTACCGGTAATAATTAAATTTTAAATCATTTCATATATAATTTTTATATATTTATGTATATTTATTTAAACGTCAACTAATATATTTTAATTATATTTCCTTTTTAGGGCAGGGTCCAATATTGGAGACAGCAGCACACCATTTTGGCCCTCACCTAAAAATAGACATGAAATTCTTAATTTTCAGTCAATTTTGATCAGAAAAAAGCAAACTGCAGCGTTTTCTGATCTTCAAAACGTTGTTTTCGGGCGTTTTTCTTTGTGTGTATTAATTTTTTCAGAAATTTCATTTTTTGAAAACCTATGTTTTTGAAACTGTTCCTTTCAACTTCTACACTTTTTCGAAATGACTTCAAACTTGAATTATACATAGATGGGTCCATTACCTACAAAATGTATGAATATTTCACTTTTTCAAAAAAAAAATTTTTTGAATAAGTGAAATATTGATGTATTTTATTAATTATCCAACCAACATCAAAATTTCAAGGCTTGTATAGTCGGGCGAGATACATATTTTTTACTAAGATAATTTTTTTATATACTCAAAAGAAAATTGTTTAAAAATTTTCAAATTTTTTTTTTAAATTTGTTCCAACGACAAATCCAAAAATACTGCATATGCAAGGAAATTAGCTAAATAAAAATTGTGTATCTCCCACGAGTACATATGCTCTGAAAATTTCGTCCTGATAGCATGAGCAGAAAAAAAAATTATCGCAATTTTTCATTTAAAAAAACAAAAAAAGTAGGTTTTTGAATTTCGACACTGCTGAGCACAAATTTCAAAAAATCATAAACTACTTCATGCATTTTGTAAGTAATGGATCCATCAATGTATATTTCAAGTTTGAAGTCATTTCGAAAAAAAATGTAGAAGTTGAAAGGAACAATGTTAAAACATAGGTTTTCAAAAAATGAAATTTCTGAAAAAATGACTGCAGACACAGAAAAACACCCGAAAATAACGTTTTAGAGGTCAGAAAAAGCTACAGTTTGCTTTTTTCCTGATCAAAATTGGCTAAAAATTAAGAATTATATGTTCATTTTCAGGTGGGGGCTAAAATGGTGTTTTGCTGGCTCCAATATTGGACCCTGCCCTTTGGTTGCAACATTTATATTTAATTATATTTTCTCTTACACTCTAATAATTATATTTTCTTTTCTTTCCCAAAAAATAAGATATTTATTTTTTTTATTGTTAATTTCTTATTAAAATTCCTTTACTGTTTTACGTCATATTTGACCGTTTATTTATTATTATTATTTTTATTATTATTATCTAAATATATTTTCTTTTAAATTATGACTTTAATAATTTGTATACTCCGTTTTCTTTTCAAGCTAGCACATTTATATTTTTAATTTATTGTCATATATTTTATTATATACCCGTTTTCTACACGACGTTAACTTTATTATTTAAATATATTTTTCTTTAAACTTTGACTTTAGGAATTTGTATACTCCATTTTCTTTTTCATGATGGAACATTTAAATTTTAATTTCTTTTATATATTTTATTATATCCTCGTTTTCTAAGTCTTGAACGTTAGCTTTAATATTCAGATATATTTTCCGTTAAACTGTGACTTTAATAACTTCTATACTTCATTTTCCTTTCAAACTGGAATATTTATAATTTAATTTCTTTTCACATATACCGTTTTCTAAACTTTACTAAATAAATAAATATATTTTATTTTTAAACTGTAACATTTATATAATTTGCTTTCTTTGACAAACGTAAGCTATTATATTTTAATATATATATAAATATATATATATATATATATATATATATATATATATATATATATATATATATATATATATATATATATATATATATATATATATATATATATATATATATATATATATATATATATATATATATACTTTCTATAGATTTTTTCATATATATATGTCTAATGTAACTTCCATGTAGAATAATATATTATAAGATAAAAATATAAATAAATTTATATTTATAAATCATTATAAAATAAACATAATATATATATAACTCTTCTTTAATAATAATAATACTATATAAATTTATCTATCATAATATATATATATATATATATATATATATATATATATATATATATATATATATATATATATATATATATATATATATATATATATATATATATATATATATATATTCTTTTAAACTGTAACATTTATATTTAATTATATTTTCTTTGAAACTCTATCATTTATATTTCAATTTATTTTCTTTTAAGCTTCGATTTTAATAAATTTTTTACCATTTTCTAATCCTCAAGTATATACTTCTCATAACAGTACACATGTACCCCCGAAAAACACAACGAACAAACAAACATATTCTATTTGCAAAATTATGTTGTATCATTTATAGTATTTACATAGTATCATTCATAGTATTTCGTTTTCGTTTAAGTATTAGCTTAATTTATTTTTCTTTTAAGATGAAATATTTATTTGATTTCCTCTCCAAACTATAACTTTGATAAATTTTATTTTTTTAAGTTTTAAATTTTATATTTTTAAGTTTTAAATTTTATTAAAATGTTTAAAAAATTTATTGAAATTTGTTTCATAATTAAAAACTCTTCGCAAAAAAACTTTTATTTCTTATTAAAAATTTTGTTTTATTAACCCTAAAGTATTAAAGCAGTAAAGAAAATCGCTCACCCTACCCTTCCCACTACTCCGTGATCTATTGATTTACCCCTTCATATCATATATGTAGCAGTTATTACTGTATTAAAAACTCACATATTGCTTAAAAGTAATATATTACAGTAATATCTAACAAAACCTAAAAAAGATCACATAACCTGACATAGATAACCTGCTAAAGCTACGAATGCATGCTAACAATAACAAAGTTCCCTACATGACAACGGTAACTAACTAAAATTAACCCCACAAAACTTTTCCTAACCCTACTTTTTTATCATATCGATAACAAAGCAATGTTAATTTAACATTAACAGTAATATCTAACAAAAAGCTAACAAAATTTATTATAACATAACATATCTAACATACTGAACTACGAATAAATGCTAAAATAACAAAGTTGTAACCTATCAAAATCTGCTAACATAGCAGTAACTAACAATACTATACATAACCTATCTTACTAAACTACGAATAAATGCTAACATTAACAAAGTTCCTACATGTCAACGGTAATTAACCTAACATTCCCCACAAAACTCAAGCTAACCCTACATTTTGCATCATATAAATAACATACTTTTTTGTTAATTTATCATTGTGATATCTAACAAAACCTAACAAAATTTATCATTTCCTAACCTATCTAACATACTGAATGAGTGAATGAGAAAGAAGAACAAACTGTATTTGGGTTTTATGAACTTGCAACAAGAGTACGACAGGATTAATAAGGGAACTCTGTGCCAGGTGTTAATGATATATGATGTTAGAGGCAGATTTCTGAATGGAATCAAAAGTGTGCATCTTGATAGTGAAGGGTTCATAAGAATAAATGGAGAGGAAGGTGAATGGTTTAATAGTGGAGTGAGGCAGGGATGTGTTATGTCTCCATGGATATTTAATTTGTATCTGGGTGGGGTGATGGAAGAATTAAAGGTAGGGGTTGCAGGAAATTGTGTCAAACTGATAGAAAATGGAGGAGAGTGAAGGGTGTCCTGTTTAATGTATGTAGATGACTTTGTTTTGAGTGACAAATCTGAAGAAAGTTTGAGCGTATTGGCAGAGAGGTTTGGCAGGATGTGTGAAGGAGTTTAAAAGTCAATGTAGATAAGAGTAAAGTAATTGTAGTAGGTGAGGAGAGTCAGCATTTTAAAATCATGTTGTATGGTAAATAACTGGAGTAAGTATCACTGGACGACAAAATTTGACTTTTTGTCTGTTAAATGAGTAAAAATGGGTGTTTCTTATGGAGTTTTGTGCGTTGCATACCATTTTGTTGTAACGGGCAGGGTTTTTTGTAATACGAAATTAAAAATTTAATATTGTTATAAAATGATAAGCTTTAGTTAATTTACTCACCTATATACTTCTGCAATTTAAAATGTAGATTTTGAAGATTTTCTACTGTAGTTTGCTTGAAGAACATCCCTTTTAAGTCCCCAACAATAGTCTGCAAGCATATTTGGATTCCAATTTCCCTGATAACGTTTTTCGATAGTTGAAATATCTTGGTGGAATCGCTCACCATGCTCATCGCTTATAGCGCCTAGATTGCAGTTAGGAAAAAAGTCCAAGTGTGAATGAAGGAAATGTATTTTTAGGGACATGTTACATCCCATTGCTTTATAATTTCGAAGGAGTTCGGAAGCTAGTTCTTCATAGTTGTCGGCCTTAATATTGCCTAGAAACCCAGTTATGACCTTTTTAAAGGATCTCCATGCAGGTTTTTCAATATTATTTAAGCTTTCATCAAAGTGATGGTCCTTCTTATTTACGTATAGGAACCCTGGACCACTTATATCCATCGCTTTTACAAAATTTTTCATTAACCTGAGTTTGATGTGCAAAGGAGGAAGATTTACGATTTCAGGTTTCACAAGTGGTTGAAAAATTACATTTCTATTTCCAGGTATTAGCTTTTAGGCCATTTGCTTCTTGACAAAATGATTTTTGCAATCTCTGCTATCCCACTCGCATAGGAAACAACAAAATTTAGTATATCCTTGTTGGAGACCTAACAAAAGTGTTATAACTTTTAAATCGCCGCATATATTCCAAGAATGCTGTTCTTATCGTGTTTTCGATAACAAAATTTTCATGTTGTCGTAGGTCTCTTTCATATGGGCTCCATAGGCAATGGGAGTCGAAGGTTTCACATTTCCATTATGAAGAAGCGCTGCTTTTAAACTGAGTTTAGAAGAATCTATAAACAATCTCCATTCCTTAGGATCATGACAGTCTTCTAATTCTCTCATTAATGAATCAACATCAGTACAATACACTAAATTGCAGTCTACCGAGAAAAAGCGTCGGAATTCTTCTTCGCGTCACCGATAAGAGGAAATTGTAGTTCCCTTCTCAAGGAGATTCCAACCCTTTAATCTAGATGCCAATAGTTCTGCCTGTTTTTTTGGCAAAGATAGATCGCGAACTAGATCATTGAGTTCATGCAGATTAATTCTATGAGGTTCTGTTGACATTCCATCATAATCAAGGTCTTCAAAGTCGTCATTTTCTGGACATAATTGTAAATCTTCTTCGTCGGAGTTTTCTGACAGGAGATTCACATTTTCAGGTGGTGCAGGGATAGGAAGCTCTTCGCTGTGAGGAACAGGCCTAATAGCCAAAGGTAGGTTTGGATATTTAATGGTCTTCTTGGTCTTGATTGTTATTCCAGCAATTTTTGTAATGCAAAAATAGCAGTCCATTGCGTGATCCTTTGGTTCCCTCCATACCATTGGAATTGTAAATGGCATATGTCTAAGTAATGTTACACAAGACGCACAGCAAATATGAGGTACCCAAGATTTATCTTGATCACCAAGCTTAATTTCAAAATAAAGTTTATATGCTTTTTTTATTAAAGGAGTAATATTCCTCATTTGGGACTTCAACGTTACCTCACCACAAATGTAACAAAATTTGTTTGAATCATTTTTACAATTTCGTGGCATTTTAATTAAGGTATCTGATCTGTAAGTGAAATTAAACAATTTGAACATATATATATATATATATATATATATATATATATATATATATATATATATATATATATATATATATATATATATATATATATATATATATATATATATATATATATATATATATATATATATATATATATATATATATATATATATATAATCAACAATATATTAATATCACACACTTCACATTCAACGTCCAGATACAAACTGAAGGCAAATGACTCATGAAAAACGTCGGACCGAGGTTTATTTTTATCGAGTTTGCTAAACATGTTTTATCATGTTTGGCGTTTATTTTATCTATTTTTTGGTTTCTACTTATTATACGCTTTATATTGCTGGCGATCACCTTTTTTTCATAAAATCGCAAGAAAATAGTTAAACAAAACAAGACATTTTACATTCTGTGAATTATATTGTTAGTTTATGAAATATGTAAAATTACAAAAAAACTAAGCCCGTTGTGCAAATTTGGAGGTTATATTCGTTTTCAGCGTACCGAAATACATAAGAAACAGTTCATGATATTCATTTAACAAAATTTCTGTCGTTCAGTGACGTATCTGAGTTAAAATATTTAGTCATTATGTTGGATGAAAAAGGAACGGAAGATGCAGAGTGTAGTAGGAAAGTTGTGAGTGCTAGAAAGGTTGCTGATGCAATTAAATCTTTGGTGAACGCAAGGGGTCTAAATCTTGAGTGAGCTAAGGTTTTGCATGAGGATGTGTTGTTACAGGTGTTAATTTATAGTAGCGAAACTATGGTGCTGAGTTTGAGGTTTAGGTCTAAGGTGCAATCTGTTCAATGGATAATCTTTAGGACCTGTTAGGTCTGAGAAGAATTGATAAACTAAGGAATGAGCGTGTTAGGGAGCTGCGTGGAGTGAAGAAAGGCGTGAACGAGAATAAATGAGAGTGTATTAAGATTGTCTGGTCATGTGGAGGGGTTTGTTAAACTGGAGTATAGAGGTGTGTGTAGGTGTGTGTGCGTGTGTGTGTATGTATGTGTGTGTATGTGTGTGTGTCGAGAATCGACCGGACTGTAGACCAAATTAAAAGCAGATTGTGTCGGGGAGTGTTTAAAAAATTAAGGAATGTGAATTTAGCACAGGTGAGAGGAATGGTGCATAACAGGGGCGAATGGCGTGGTTCAGTGAGGGGCCATGATTATGGACTTGGCCCGTGGGATTTAATCCTGATATCATTGAACAGATACCACAGTAGGTGACTGTCATGGTGTTGTGAATCTTCAGGGCAGATTTTGGCAGTGACGGTCTCGCATTAAATGGTATAATGGGAGGTTGTGGGAGAGGGGAGACTTTCTTCTTCCACTTAGGTCATGTTTTTCTACTTTGCTATTTTGTTTACGGTATATCTATGGGGATCCGTGGGGATGATAAAGAATATATATATATATATATATATATATATATATATATATAAAATATATATATATATATATATATATATATATATATATATATATATATATATATATATATATATATATATACCCTAATATATATATATATATATATATATATATATATATATATATATATATATATATATATATATATATATATATATATATATATATATATATATATATATATATAGCATAATAACTGCTGCTGCCTATATATATATACCGCCTCTCATACGGGGAAGGGACGCTGGTTCAAATCCTCCGCGTAGCAGTTGGGTTTTTTCTACCTGGGGCAAGAATTAAAACTTGACTGCGAACGTTGGTGGCGCTGGTTTGGGATAGCCGGCCTTAAAGTTCGATTTCCTGTGGTCCCCCGTGTAACACCTGCATAGAGGGGATAAAGGAAGCACGTTAAAGGTAGTTTATGTAATATGTATATGTAATATTAATAATAATAATATATATATATATATATGTATATATGTATAATATATGTATATATATATATATATATCAATAATAATAATAATAATAATAACTGTATGACAATGTTGTAACATATGTAATATATATATATAATAATAATAATAATATAATAATAATATGTTATTCTTCTTCTTCATAATAATAATAATAATATATGTATATATAATAATAATATATAACAATATATAAAATATGTATATGTATATATATAATAATATATATGCATATGTAATAATAATATATAATAATATATTTAATATAATATATATAATATATATGTAATATATATATATAATAGCTCAATAATATATATAAAAATTCTATATATATATAATAATATATATAATATATATGTAATAACAATATAATAATATATATGTATATATATATATGTATATATGCTTTTTGCATATATATTATTATTATTATAACTAATAATAATAATATAATAATATATATATAATAATATAATATATAATAATGTAACTTTATATATATATAATGTATATGTATATAATATATATATTTATAATATTAATATATATAATAATAATAATAATATATAATAATAGTAAAGAAATTTAAATTTAAATTTATTAAATTTATATACTAAAATAAGGCTTGAAAATATTTGTTTTCATATAATATAATAATAAATATATAACATAACAATAATATATATATAATATATAATATATATATATATATATCTTTCTGTATATAATAATATATATATGTTTCAATGCTAACTCCTCTGTGTTGGAATATATTACATGTCCAACCTATTCCGAAAAAAGGAAGCCGCTCTGATCCTTCTAACTATCGCCCTATAGCTCTTACTTGTATTCTATCTAAGATCTTTGAAACTCTTCTCGCTCTCATTTCTTAGATCATCTGGAATCATTCACTTCTTTCCGATCGCCAGTACGGCTTTCGGCGCTCGAGGTCTACTGGCGATATACTTTCCTATCTTACTGATTTATGGTTTTCCGCCCTCAGGAACTACGGGGAGACTTGCGTGGTGGCGCTTGACATATCCAAAGCATTTGACCGGGTATGGCACGCGTCACTGCTCTCCACGCTTCCTTTGGGTTTCCTCCTTCTCTTATGTCTAGTTTTCTTTCAAATCGCTCAATATCGGCTGTTGTTGATGGGGCGACTTCTTCTTCCTTTTCTGTCAATAGTGGTGTTCCTCAGGGTTCTGTCTTATCTCCTACTATATTCCTACTTTTCATTAATGATCTTCTCACCTGCACATCTAACTCTATCCTCTCATATGCCGATGACTCGACCCTTCATTCTTCAACTCATTTCAATTCTGCTCCCTCTTTTACCTCTAGAATTGCCTCTCGTCTTAATCTTTCCGATTCTATTCTCGCTGATCTGGATAGAATTTCCGGGTGGGGTCGTCTCAACCTTGTGAAATTCAATTCTTTAAAAACTCAACTTCTACAAATCTCCCTCTCTAAGACACCTTCCAACTTTCCTATCTCTTTCGACGGTTCTCTCGTCTCTCCTGTTGACAATATAAACATCCTTGGCCTTAACATAAACAAAAAAAAATGTCTTGGAAACCTCACATCACAACGGTTGCTAGGGCGGCCTCAAAAGAAACTGGGAGTTCTGTTTAGACTGCGAGACTTTTTTTCCTCTTCTCAGTTGCTCCAGCTATACAAGGGCCTCATCCGCCCTTGTATGGAGTACTGCTCTCATATCTGGGAGGGCTCTGGTTTCACCCGGCTTTTGGATAGGGTCGAGTCAAAGGCCAAAAGGGCTATAAACTGTTCTGTACTTTCAAGTTCACTTGACCCTCTATCTTTTGCGGCGCGATGTTGGTGCTTTATCTCTTTTCTATAGGTACCGCAGCGGCAGGTCCTCGAGGGAACTTATCACTCGCGTACCACCACCTTTACGACGCCCTCGTAGCACAAGGGGTGCTGTGTCTGCACATGAGTTTTGTGTTGATGTAGGTAACTCCAGGCTAGTTCGCTGCGGTGCTTCCTTCTTTCCTGCCACATCTGTTCTGTGGAATTCTCTTCCATCTTCTGTGTTTCCTGCTGAATTTAAACTCTCCCACTTCAAAGCCTGCGTCTGTGCTCATCTGCGTAATTTAATTTAGTTGTTGACTTCTGAGGTGTGTTACACCCTCCTTGAGATAAGGGCTCTGCCTACGTGAGTGGGTGGGGACAACTAGTAATATATATATATATATATATATATATATATATATATATATATATATATATAATATATATATATATATATATATATATATATAATATATATATATATATATATATATGCTATATATATATATATATATATATATAGTCGTATATTGGTTTGTAAATAAATAAAGTCGAAAGTTTTCACAGTAAAAAGAGCAAGTCATTCTGAGGCCAAGTGAGCTTATAACTGGTGGCCGTAATCAATGAAGAAGGCAGGACAACGTCCATTCCAGATTATCATTGCAATTTAGAAATTCCATACTATTAAAGGCGTATTCATCGTGAAAAGATAGTTTTGAGATATACTGAGCAGACGAAATTTCTCCATTTATCAGTAATATCATATATATATATATATATATATATAATAATATATAATATATATATATATATATATATATGTATATATATATAATAACAATAACCAACAATATATATATATATATATGCTCATATATATATATATATATATATATAATATATATATATATATATATATATATATATGCTATATATATATATATATATATATATACATATATATATATATATATATATATATATATATAATATATATAATATATATATATATATATATAATAATAACCAATAATATATATATATATTTAATAATAATATATATATATATATATATATACATAACTGAAATGCTATATATATATATATATATATATATATATATATATATATATATATATATATATATATATATACAGTGGCGTAACTAAGAGTCATAGGGCCCCCCGCCAAAGTGGAAATGGGGCCCCCTTGGACCATATATATATATATATATATATATATATATATATATATATATATATATATATATATATATATATATATATATATATATATATATATATATGGCTTATATGTTATTTATCAGATTAGTACTACTTTTTATTGGAGAAATTAGATATTTGCATAAAAAAGTAATGACATTTTTGGAAAGAGTATATAAAAATGAGTATAAATATTCTTTAAAAGGGAAAAAACATGTATTAAAGACTTTTCACTTTTTGTACAAAAATTTAATCAAATTCTCAAAAACATCTTTTTACATTCTGCTTCCAAATGTATTATTACTATTTTTACTTAAATATCTAATTTCCCCCTCCCCTCCTCCAAAAATATGTATCAATCTAGTTAATTGATATATATATATATATATATATATATATATATATATATATATATATATATATATATATATATATATATATATATATATATATATATATATATATATATATATATATATATATATATATATATATATATATAAGAAATTATAAAATAAGAATGTTAACTTACCGAAATTCGTGAATATCTGCTCTCGGCTTGTCAAAATATTCGAAAGGATGAATGCTTTATAGTTTACCAAAACGTTTTTAGCTCATTGCCATGAATTTATTAACCACTTCTTTCAGATCAAGAGTACGACATGTTTCATTTTCAATGCTTAATGAAGCCAATGCACTTAGCCTTGTTTGTGTCATATTGTTCCTTAAAAAAGTTTTTATTAACTTGAGCTTTGAAAACGACCTTTCAGCTGTTGCAGATGTTACTGTTAACGTCAAATACAACTGAACTGTTGTACACAAGTCTGGTAAGCTACTTGCTAAGCAGCTGTTTTCTATGAATAAAAAGTTTGCTAAATCTTTAATAGCTACCATATTTTTGATTTTCCCTTCTGTAGTCATTAATGCTTTGAAGGTGATTAATTGTTCATAAACCGAAAGATAAATCTAAATCGTATTTTTCTACCAGTTTTGTAGCCTTTTCTTGCAACTTTTCATTTCGTAGCTCTGCTACTGCTGCAGGAGCAAGAAACGAAAATAACTCATTAACATTGTTCATGCTAATGAAACGAGTAGTTATCTGTTCATTTAATATATCAAGAGATTTATTGAAAACCCATTCTAAAGGCTTTCAATGGGTCTTCAATTCTTTCATAAGATAAAATTTTGCTCATCAAAAAACTTTTTAATATGTATTTGACGTCTGGAAGTAATTTTTGCTTCAATGTTCCAATGATGTGCTAACTCCGTAGTTTCTCTCACTACATCTTCAAATTTGTGCCTTAGCTCACATAAGTTTGATTTTGCTTGTCCCAATAGGTAAGTTGCTTTCTGAAGATCTGTATTTGGACTTTGCAATATTTTTGAGACAACATTGATGCTGAACACTTTGAAACACAAGACAGAGAATAAAGTCAAAATTTTCTAACTGCTTCCTGAGACCAAGGGCTTCGTTTCTTTCACTTGACTTCTTACTCATAAATATCACTTGAGATAAGAACTGCAAAATACTTTTAAAATTGTTTTTTATTGCTAGTTAGGAATCATACTTGGATGACCACCTAGTTGGACACAATTTTTTAGTGTTTTTGTGATGCATTCGTTAATTGTTGAACAGCTGTTAATTCCTTGCCACCGAGCTGTACTATAACTGAAATACACATATTCTTTTTCCAGTTTGCCATAAAATTTTTGAAGAGCCATTATATCTTTTACAGAATCATTAAGAATTAAATTTAAATTATGAGCGGCACAATGAATGTATTCTGCATTTGGAACAATTTTCTATATACGAGCCTGAAGTCCTGAATATTTCCCTCACATATTTGCTCCTCCATCATAGCCTTGACCTCTGCATTTTTCTAATTTAATGTTTTTGTTATCCAGTATCTTAATTATTTGTTTTTTCAAAGTTTTCGGCACTGTTCTCTGTTATGTTATAAAAACCCACAAATTTTTCTTTAGGGGAGGTGCAACTATTTCTTAAGGGAACGCCCCAATTTTCACCCCCCTAAAAACGGACATAAAATTTAGAATTTTCAGCCGATTTTGACCCTATAAACCAAACTGTATTTTTTTTTTTTTTTTTTTTGCCCTCTAAAACGTTGTTTTCGGGTGTTTTTCTGTGACTGTAGTCATTCTTTCAGAATTTTCAATTTTTCAAAACCCATGTTTTTGACATTTTTCGTATCAACTTCCAGATTTTTTTCGAAATGACTTCAAACTTGAAATATGCATAGATAGGTCCATTACCTACAATAGTCAAAGAGGATTTTTCGATTTTTTGAGTTTTGTGCTCAGCGTTGTCCAATTTCCAAACCCATTTTTTTTGGATTTTAAAATGAAAAATTGCGATAATTTTTTTCCTGTTTGGGCGAAGTGGATGAAATTTTCAGCGGAAATGTAGTCAAGGGAGAGGCACATTTTCTACTTAGATAATTTCTTTGTATATGCAATAGTTTTGGATTTGTTCTTAGAACAAATTTTCACAAAAAAACTTGAAATTTTTTAAAAAAATTTCTTTTTAGTATACAAAAACATTATCTAAGTAACAAAGATGCATCTCGCCCGACTATACAAGCCCTGAAAATTTGATGTTGATCGGATGAGTAGAAAAAAATATATCAATTTTTCACTTTTCAAAATTCAAATGTTTGAAAAAGTGAAATATTGGGATATTTTTTATACATGTGTTCGCTCAGTGTCATTTTTTCAGTGAATGTCTAGTCGTGAGATATCTTTTTATTTTTATAAACTATATATATATATATATATAAATATATATATTTTTATTATATATATATATATATATATATATATTTATTATATATATATATATATATATATATATATATATATATATATATATATATATATGTTGATTATGTATTTTTTCATATTTCATTTATTATTTCGTTTGTTTGCTCTTCGCAATTATGGGCCCCTTTACCTGCATGGGCCCCCCCGCACCGCGGGGTCTGCGGGGCCGTTAGTTACGCCCCTGTATATATATATATATATATATATATGGACCGGATGTCAAAATTTGACTGTTTGCGGATGCGGATGCGGATGCGGATCTTAAAGATGATGAGGATGCGGATGCGGATCTTAAAGTAGATGAGGATGCGGATGCGGATGCGGATGCGGATGTTTACTCTTTGAAGTTTGAATTAAAAATTATATATATATATATATATATATATATAT
>JABUQX010009233.1:0-2500 GCA_015478945.1 Trachelipus rathkii | reverse complement strand
TCGACGTTACTTTTTACAGCATTTTTCCTGTTTTATTTATTTATTTATTTATTTTTTATCTTAATCATTGTTAGGACCTATGATCTCCCTTCATTCATTTTCGACTTACAGACGCTATTGGTCTTCGTTAATGAAGTATTGCCCTACTTTGCGCATGGACCCAAAACCTCAGACTCTGTTGCTCTTCAAACATCAAACTATTTTACTATTATGGTGGAAGACTCACCTGCTAAACGGGTACTATCGATTCATCCTCTTTGTAAGTCTAACAAGTCGTCTATTTTACGGACTGATAGATCTTATACTGCCGCTTGACACCAAGTGCAATACATTAAAAAAAAAAACAATCTGAAACAAAAATACACATTGATCAATAAAGATTTAGTCTTAACTATTGTTGCTGAAGTGTGTCAAAAGAGGCTAAAATAAAGTCCATCTAATGTTGGTTTTCACTTCATTAAATTGTATATTCTTAGTTTTTGAAATAGATCGTGCTAAACGATAAAAAAGTAACACTAAAGAAATAATAGATTTTTACACTGTCTCACACATCTGCATGTTACAAACGCGTATAAACGGATGCAGATATTGTGATACTTTGTTAATGCAGTCAAAACTGAAGAGTTTATTGCTCTTGAAATACAGGTTTATTGTTCTTGAAATGTCTTCAAGCGTCTATCAAGAAAGGATTGAATGCAAAGAAAAAAAAAAATAATAATAACAATATAAAAAAAGTTCGAGAAATGACATTTTTTAACTGCCTTTCACTCATTTCAATGATAAATGTATTCCTATTCATTTTTGATGTAATATTTCTTTGATGTAATAATGACAAAATTACTTCTAATTTTAAGTTTTCAAGTCAAGATAATTTTTAGGCAAAGTTGTAAAGCTAAAATAATTTTTATATCATTATCACATAAAGACTAAATTCCTTTGAACTTAATTTTGGCGTATATTATTTCTCCAGAAAGAAAATATATAATTATTACAATTATTTTACATAATTGTGAGTTATAAATGGTTATCTCAAATAAACTTTGAGTTATTACTGTAAATAATAATAATTTTATGGAAATTTTAGAGAATATTAAATTTTATTATTTACTTGTATTGTCTCACAAGATGAAAAAAAGGGGATAAAAATTTTAACCAAACCAGGTAGCAAATCAGGAAGTTAATCAGTAAGCATATCAGGATGCAAATTAGGAAGCGGATCAGGAAGTAAATCAGGAAGCAAATCAGAAAGTAAATCAGGAAGCAAATCAGGAAGTAAATCAAGAAGTAAAATAGGAAGCAAAACAGGAAGCGATTTAGGAAGCAAATCAGGAAGCTAATTAGGAGGCAAATCAGGAAGCAAATCAGAAAGTAAATTAGGAAGTAAATCTGAAAGCAAATCAGGAGGTTAATTAGGAAGTAAATCAGGAAGGAAATCAGGAAGGAAATCAGGAAGTAAATCAGGAAGCAAATCAGGTAGTAAATCAGGAAGCAAATCAGGAAGTAAATCAGGGAGCAAATCAGGAAGCGAATTAGAAAGTAAATCAGGAAGCAAATCAGGAAGCGAATTAGGAAATAAATCAGGAAGCAAATCAGGAAGTAAATCAGGAAATCAGGAAGCAAATCAGGAAGCAAATTAGGAAGTAAATCAGGAAGCAAATCAGGAAGTAAATCAGGAAGTAAATCAGGAAGTGAATTAGAAAGTAAATCAGGAAGCAAATTAGGAAGTAAATCAGGAAGCAAATCAAGAAGTAAATCAGGAAGTAAATCAGGAAGCAAATCAGGAAGCGAATTAGGAAGTAAATCAGGAAGTAAATCAGGAAGTAAATCAGGAAATAAATCAGGAAGCAAATAAGGAAGCGAATTAGGAAGTAAATCAAGAAGCAAATCAAGAAGTAAATCAGGAAGTAAATCAGAAGCAAATCAGGAAGTAAATCCGGAAGCAAATCAGGAAGTAATGCATAGCAATATAAAATGAAACCCAGAATACAAACCGATGTTGAATTCCAGGATGCAAACGAAAATTTAACCCAATTTCTCATTTTTACGGGAGTGAGCAGCCTGTAATTATTTTTGGTCTGCTTCAATCCTATCATTTTAAAAATCATGCTCCGGCATCAACTCCGATCCGACTCCGACTCCGACTCCGGCTCTGACTCCAGCTCTGAACCACATTAATTTACAGTAAATAAATTTCTTTGCTCTGGCTCTGGTTAGGCTTCATCAAAAATTGTATTTGCTCCTCTCATGTTCTCTGACTATAAACATACCTTGGTGTTTGTTTTAAATTGAAGATTCTAATTTTAGTTCTCAACTAACCAGCAATGAAATTAAGTCGGTTCCTCCCACACGTAGCTTGGAAATCATTTCCTGCCAAGAAACTCTGTTCCATACCCTCCGCCTACTTACTTCAGGTTAGGTTAGGTTAGGTTAGGCTAAGTTAGGTTAGGTTAGGTTCCAGGTTAGGTTAGGTTAGGTTAGGTTGGGTTAGGTTAGGGTTGGG
>JABUQX010009232.1:22500-30000 GCA_015478945.1 Trachelipus rathkii | reverse complement strand
GGTAAAACCTTTCTATTATTAAATATTTTAAAGGAAATGGGAGATTTTTGAGCAAACCCCTGTAAAAATAATATGGTGTTATAATGTTTATCAGGAAAAATTTAAAGAATATAAAGATGTGATTCAATTTCATGAAGGCATATACGATATTAGATCGCTGGACAATATACATGGACACAAAATTATTGTATTAGATGATTTAATGCACAAATTGAATTTGGAAATAGCAGAAGCGTTCACAGTTTATTCTCACCATCTAAATATCTCTGTGTTTTTCATAACGCAGAATATTTTTCATCAAAGCAAGCATATGCGAAGTGTTTCTTTAAACACACAGTATTTACTGCTTGTTTGGCCAGAAGAAGAGACATGAGTCAAATTAATGTATTGGCAACTCAAATGTTTCCCCTTCAAAGGAAAGAGTTCTTAAAAGTATTATATAAAGAGGTTACTTCGATCCCCCACGGTTATTTAATGTGTGAACTTCACCCCAAAAACACGCACAGAGTGTTGCTCCGTACCAACATTCTTCCCTATGAGATAGAAACTGTATACATACCTGAATAATGAGTGCCTCTAGTTGCAAAGTATTTACCTCTTATAAAAAAAATTTAAAAGTTGAAACCTCTTGAAAAACGTAAAACTAATCTAGCTGAAAAACGTAAACTAATTAGTGAGGATGAGAAATTCATCCAGTGTGTATGTTGAAGTCTTTGTTTAAATCTTTATAAAGGGGAAAATGTTCCTTTAAAACAGACCTCAGAAGGGTTTAAGGTTAAAGCTATACGTCCTCGTTATCTCCGTATATACGCGAAACACATCATTAAAAACCTCTCCCTACAAACAATCAAAAAATCAAACAATAAGGAACATGCAACAGCTACATTTACTGCTGTTATTAGTGAAGTATTCCTACCATTACTCTTCTCCGTTATAGCTCCACTGATATCTAAGTGGTTGTCCCCATAATGAAGAAGGTTGCTGTACTTCCATATAATGAGTATGAGAAAATGAAGTATAATAATACAGCATCTGTACAGAATTCAGTTCCTCAGATTCATCATTCACAACCTCAATATGGCCAGTTATTGCCACACCTTGCGCAAAATCCACAATCACAGTTTCATCATTCACTACCCCCATATACGCAGATATTACAGCCCAATGCATTGACATTACAACCTCTTTCACATCAGCAACAACAGCTGCCCCAACAGAATCCTTATATTGTGAACGATTCATTAGCTTTTCAGCAGCCTCTACCTCATAGCTTATATGATCCTAAAGTTGAACAGATAACCAAATACGAGAAAGAAGTGTACAGAATATTAAATTCAGACATTAACATCCATGAGAAACGCATCGCCTCTTATACCAAGATGCCATACAAAAATTGATAGATCTTAAAGACATGCACCTACATCCTTCCCTACGTATCCCGCTAGCCGATAATGTAGATATTCCTAATGAAGTTAAACTTGAAAGTGAAAAAATGAAGAATAAATTTAAAAATATCCTACGAGGACGAGCTACCCTATTATAGACGTACGTAAATCAGGAAGCCTATATAAATATTTTAAAGACCAATTAACTTTGAAATGAAGCACGCGGCAGATCGTAATTGATTGATGAAATAGTTAAAGGAATTCAAATATTCCTGTGGATTTGATCTAGCTGCATTTCTTCTCACGTAACTTGGAAAAAAGAAGAGTAAGAAAGGCCTGTAAAAGGATGGAATGAATATCAAAACAAGAACTTCAGACTAATTAATTTCCAGAAGTTTTAATTCTTAAAATACAACGCCAATTAGCAGACCTTAGATAATAATCCCGTTACCCAAGACCTGCATTCAATCCATCAGTACTTCTTACCCGCATCAGATTAATTCTCTTTAACGTGGTGACCAGAGGAACAACAAAGAAAACACCTTATAATAGGCCCCATAGTTGAAATTAAATCGTAATTAGTATATCAACATATCTTATAGTTGTAATGTTGTGTTATAATTAAAATGTTATTTTAAATCTTTTTCTTCTTCCCTTATCCCTTGTGACCCTAAAATCCACATTTATATTATATAATATATCATATATTACTAATATATATATATATATATATATATATATTATAATATATATATAATATATATAATATAATATATATATAGATATATATATATATATTATACATAAAGGTCATATATTCACGCATATATATTCTGGACAACATGGAGGCGAAGGAGGTAGTTGATAAGTATTACTTCAATCTGAGCGGATGCCAAATAGTTTTGCGGGGCTTCACTAGGTTTCTTTAAGGTATCACTAATATTGGAGAAGAAAAAGGAGGTTTATTAAAAGCATAATTTGAGAGGGGTTGAAGATGGGCCATTTACTCTACATAAACCTGTAAGAAAAAAATTTCCTACACGGAAAACCATATCTCCGCAGCTCGATAGCATATGGCAGTTAGATTTATCGGAAATGATTAAATACAGCTCTTATAATGAAGGTTTTCAATATATACTTTTTACAATTGACGTATACTCTAGATACTTGTGGTTGAGGCCGATAAAAGATAAAAGATCAGCTACAGTTGCCGAAGCTGTACTTGAAATTATAGAGGACGAGCGGAGAACACCTAAATCATTTTGGACAGATTCAGGAATGGAATTCAAGGGGCGAGAGTTTCAGGAGATGCTCTGGGAGTATATGGTATAAGCTATTACAATACATTTTCCGTAAACAAAGCGGCAAATAGTTGAAAGAGCCAGCGTACTAATTAAAGAACGCGCCACTGCATAGAGTATTTTACTAAAAAATGAATACTTTTAAAATATATTGATTATACGGACGAATCTGGCTTATTACTCTATAACTAGGTTCTTTACCACTTTAGAACTTAAAGCAAACTCCTTTAGAGAATGTTTTCAAAACTAGGAGGGACGTATGGGCGCATAGGGTATGAAAAAAAGAAAACACAAATAAAAGATAATTCAGGAATAAAGGTAAACGATTTACTGTAAAGAGGTTTCTCGAAACAGAAGAAAGCAGAAAAGGTTTTTAGTTTTAGAAAAGGAATGAAATCCGAGTTGAACTACCGGAAGTGTTTAAAATTATCCCACAATATCCTACCATTCAGTCGCGATAGCTTTTAAAGTATATTATCGTGGAAAGATTTAAAATGACGTGAAAAAGATAAAAGGCGGAATTTTATAAACCAGGAAAATACAAAAAGTAAGCGTTCAATCCTGGTAAACTCATGACAATAAAATTGAAAAAAAGATATTAGCTACGATAGGTAAAGGAAAAAAAATAAGCAGTTACTTGTGAAATGGAGGGGATATCCTGCCAAGTTTAATACTTATATAAAAGCAAGTGAAGTTAAGAATCATTAATCAGTTGACATTATAATCATGGAGAGTGTAGATCACTTTTATATAACTCTGCCTTCTTCAGCCTCCTTGGATTTACATCCTGATAATAAACTCTCGGATTTTACAACTGTGTTATTGAATCCTATACAACTTGAAAGAGAGGCATACGAAGTAGGATTATGTGAAATGATATTAAATACGGACATAGAAAATTTACCTCCCAATCTATTCTGGATGGTGGTGTACAGAAGTGTAGAATGTGTTGAAACTATATTAACACAGTGGAAAGAGTATACTCGTTTTACTCTGAAAGTGACTACCAATTGCCAAAAAGATGAATTACGACAACATTTGCTACAAAAGGAATACTTCTTTGAAAGAATTTACCTTTGCGCGAGGCATATTTTAAAAATCGGCTGCCTGCTATTTTTAGTTGGTCATTTAAACGTCTTCCTTTTGTTTATGGAGTATTATGCTGTAAGGACTTGGTATTTACCAAAACTTGTTGCAAATGCCGCCCCGCGTACCTATGAAGATAAAGTAATAATATATCTTTAAGCTTCAAAAAGAAATGTAAACCTACGGAGACCGGGACATTTTTTCTCGAAACGATCACCATGGGCCAGCGATTAAACACTATTCGTAAGACGTGAGCTAGCTATGGAAACTTCATGATATCCCTACTATGCTGAAGAGGGTTATACTATCTGTGGAGAATAAACGCATGACTCCACATGAACAAAAAGATGAAGCAGATCGAGTACTGCATTATACATGTACCCCTCCGAGATGCTCAATCATCCAGGTATGGCTTATGTATATACAAATATAATTGATCATCAATATGTAGGTAATACTAAAGCTCCTTTATTAAGAGTAGTATATTTTCCCAAAGAGAGTAAAGTTATAACATTCCCTAATGTTCATTATTTACCTCTGAATAGATCAACAATTTTGTTACTCTAGTGACGCCGTGCGCATATAAAAAGATATATGTTTAAGAAGAAACCTTTTTCCCTTACATTACGTGCATTGTTATGCCCCAAAGTTCATATTAGAGGAAAAGAAACAGGATGCAGTAATTTACAAGCATAATGGAATATTATAAGAGGTGTAGTTTCAGATTATATTTTCATTCATTAACATACATCTCACAGTGTAAAGATAGTATAAGAAAGATACTCCTGTAATAATGGACGAAGAGAAAGGGTATTCAGGGGAACAAAAATGCAGAGGGGGTATGGCCTTGGTGGATTTTTTGCCAAGCTATGGAGAAGTGCAAGGCCTCTACTCAGGAAAGGCGGGGAATATATAGGTAAAAAAGCTATAAGAACAGGTTTGCATACTATTCAAGATATTGCTGCAGGAAATAATCCTCGTACAGCATTAAAAAGACGTATAGCCGATGATTCAGATGATGAGATGTTGGATGATGTTAAGCGTAAAATAAGACGTAAAATGTCAGGACAAGGTCGAGGGATCAAGAAGATTGTCATAAAGAAAAAGACTAAGCGGAAAAAAACCTCTAAAGAAAAAATGTATTGATGTTTATTTTGCTATTTAATTACTTAACTGAATACTTTTTTTTACTGATGTGGTGTATAAAGTAAGGTTTTTCATTGAAAGTTCATTATACGGCCAGGCTCGCCCTGACGATTGCAAATATAAATCCATATACTCCTATCATGTACCGTAGATATAGTAAGAGTGATGAATTGCGAAAAATCTCTTCTCCATGCAACCCACCACAGATTAGCACGTAGCGAGTCCAACTTTTATCGAGATTAATTCCTCTGCATGCAATTACCAATACAGATGTTCCTTTAGAGTTCAATATTCCAGGCACTTCTGAATCAGTACTTAGGATCCCTCTAATTGTGTTTTATATGTAAAAACGAATTGACAAAACCTTTGATGGTTACAGATCTCCTTCTTCCACGGCGGGTGATGACCATATATATAGATTACAGAATCAAATTTCCTGACTATATACATGTTTTCTACCCAGGTTGAAGCTATCTTAACGGAAACTTCACTAGTTGCATCAGCGGCCTAAATTATCACTTTATAGAAAGCTCTATAGAACATTTTCGGTTAAATTATTAGACGATGCTAAACAAATCTCATCTCAAATCATTGTGGTTTTTACAGTTTTCAAAAGGATGAAGCTGCAACATATAGAAAAGCAGACTATAAAGTCATAAAATTAATACTTATGAATTTACGGTCGAATTAAAATGGCGAATGTCTTCTTCTCAAAGAAAGGACTTCATTTCTTACCATCTGTTAGATACATAGAATTATTTTATTCATCGGTCAAACTCCTAAAATTTGCTGCTTAAAATAAAAAGTTAAGCCCACTGCCTACAGCTGTTTATTCCAGGAAAACCTGTTTTCAAACTCGTGGAGGCCTTTATCTCTATGTCAAGAAAAGTGAAATTATCACCACAGCGTCATTTGGAAATTGAAAATTCGCTTTTGAATACTACAGCAAAGTACCCCATTAAGAGAGTTGAAACCAAGATATTTAATTTCACTCAAGGATTATCGAGTATCAATATCCCTAACATTGTGAACGGAAATTTACCACAGAAAGTAATAATAGGAATTGTGGAACATGAAGCCTACTCCGGGAATTATAAAAAGTCACCCTATAAATTCACACCTTTCGGACTTAGGGGTATCAGTTTACATGTGAATGGACTGCCTCACGGACGTGATTATGAAATGTTATACAACGGAGACCTATCTCTCTGTACTCGACCTTTTTACGACTTAATAGCCAATACTGTATCATGTAATGATAGCGGGACAGGTTTAAATCTTGAAGAATACGCAAAGAAATAGTAATTTATACGCTTATGATCTTACTGCAGACCTTTCAGCTTGTAACGCCTATCATTTAAACATTTTGAGAAAGGGTACCCTAGGACTAAGTCTCTCTTTTGGATCGAGTCTACAATCACCCATCACTGTAGTGGTCTATCTTGAGCATCCTCAACTCATTGAAATTGATAGAGTACGCAACGTGCTTTTGAATTATTAAAGATGAATGAAGAGGAAATAAAATCAGTGTTTAAAAATGAACCTCGCTTTTTAGGAGTGTTTGCTATTAACGAAATAAACTCTGTAAAGTTGGAGAAGGATACATGCTTCATATTCAATACATTGCCTCGTCACATCACCTCAACAGGACATTGGATTTCCGTTTATAGAGCAAAAAACGATACTGTTCACATAATTGATTCTTTGAACTTAAAATTTATATTGAATAATCATTATATTACCTTATTTTTAAAATATAATAATGTAAGCTGTGTAAAAACTATGTCTTACCCTGTTCAACCCTTATATTCCAATTTATGTGGAGTCTATTGTATTTATTTCATTATATGTTTTTTTTAAATATGTATGTTTTAATTAAACTGTATAATATATTTGATGCTAAATAATTTGTATGTCAAGGATTTTATTAGTTTCTGATTATGTAATTAAATTGCTTTTTAAAAATGAAAAAAACGCGGATTTTACTTCCCTTTAAAACTCGTATATATAAAAAGGTTTTTAATAAAATTTCGTTACAATTTTATTAAAATAAAATGTTTATACATCAGACACTCTCCGTGTGTTTTTATTCTTACATTAAAAATAAAAAAGTATTTGTTAAAACAAAAATAAAAAATAGAAATAATAATTAAAAAGTATTAAAACCAAAAAATAAAAAATTAAAAAGAAACATAATGTTAATAAATATAGGAGTTAAAGAAAGTTAAAGCAGAAAGTTAAAGCAGTAAAGCAAAAAGTTTTAAAGCAGTAAAGCAGAAAAAAAGTTAAAGCAGTAAAGCAGAAAGTTAAAGCAGTAAAGCAGAAAGTTAAAGCAGTAAAGCAGAAAGTTTAAAGCATAAGCAGTAAAACAAAAAGCATACTAATCCCCTTGATGTCAGGTAACACCTCTATTGATTTACTGATTTACTGCTTTAAGGTTATGTAAAGTATATGTTTTTAAAAAATTCGTACAATTGTTTATAAAAATGAACAAGACTCATAGATATTTTGAAATGAAATTCTCTTGAATAGTTTACATTGATTATCATATTTTCGTTTCGCGCGCGTAATATTGCGTCTGT
>JABUQX010009232.1:0-15000 GCA_015478945.1 Trachelipus rathkii | reverse complement strand
CAAAAAATGGATGTAAAATGGCTAGAAGCACCCGAATTAGCCACGTAAAAGCCTATAGGGGTAGCTTTCAAAAATAACCCTACTATCATCACCATTAAATGCCATTGATAGCCTCCGGTGATGGAGTTGGTGCCTTCACGGAATTGCCGGCCTATTTTGATGTACGGTCGCCTTTCTTCATAAATTTCTGCAACCTTCTCGGTTTTTAAAATCTAATTTTCATTTTTGTTAAGCAATCACCTCTACTCCTCTAACCTCACTTTATTGCTAACCGAAATTTAGGTTTTTAAGCGTTCCGACTTCAAGCTCTACTCTGTTGACTCCTTCTATTTCTTCCCTCAATTTTCAGACAAAGGCAGTTGTGCCAATGTGTGCAATCGTTTGTTCCCGTGGCTTTGATTTGGAATTTTCCGAATATTCTACCTAATGGTCAGTATTACTCAATTTATAATAGCCCTGTCATTAAATAAAGATGGTTAGAACAACAATTCATCTCTCTTTCTTCACATTTCTCTGATTTCATTCATTCTTGCGCGTTCGATATTCAACGTTCTCCAACAGCCAACTGCTTCCTTACTTAATTCAATAGGTAAAGGTTATTGAACTCTTGCTAGTGCTTTCTATATCCAAATACCCTTGTACAGTTAGTGCAACCTCCCTACTCGTATCTCCGATCTCGCCTCTCGAGTATAACCCAACATCTAGACCTTTTTCCTAATCTCTAATTCTTATCCTTATTCTGTTAGATTCTTTCCTCCTCATGTGGTCCTTCCAGAATTCACTCTCATATCTCTATTTTCTGTTCTATCTCTTCAAAGTCGTTTCCCTGCACAGGCAAGAAACCCCGCCTACTGGCAAGGAAACATTTTTGGGCACTTGGGTTCTGCTAACGGGTCGGATACGGTCGTACTTCTGATGATTTCCCAATGGAATGACATACAGTTATCCATGGAAAGTAAGGGTCTCTTACGGAGTGGTGTCAAAGCGCAGGAAGTTAAATTCTCGTCTGGCATAGGAAGGCGTGCACCCCCATTGATCATTTACATGTCAAACTAAGACCTAGATAACCTTCTGGTTTTAACGTCTGCTTTGTTCTCGTTCCTATACCACAGGCGAACGCTGCCTTTTAGGAATTTACTCCTCAAACTTTCAAATTTCGGCCAGAAAAAAACTCCATGCCTCACTCTCTCTCTCTCGCCAAAAATCGTCCAAAGTCTATTTCTCCAATGACACCAAAATAATTTTATTTCTCCCAGTAGAAAATGCGCATATAACATCTTACTCTTGGTCTGCCTCTCCCCTCCACGTAATTATCTGACATTTTTCAAAAATGTTAACTCTTAAATTTGCTTCTTCCTCTTACCCTTTTTAGTTATTTCCGTCTGCATAACTGTATTACAATCTTCTAATTAAACCTAAACTCTACGCTCAACTTTGCCTCTTAACTCCACTTTAGAAGATTCCCAGTGCTATTACTCCTCTCTAAACAGTCCTCCAAACAGTTATTATATTGACTTATTAATGTCAACTTTCTTCAAAAAATGTTTATTTCTGCTTTTTTCAGAAGCTTGACACTAAGAAAGCTTACTGTTCTGATGTTATTCCTCCTATAGTTCTCCAAAACTTGTGCTTTTCAAGCTTTTGCGCTACTTTGCCTCGTGTGATTATCCTTCCTCTGTCTTGTACTTTGGCCTTTTTTTTCTTGGCTGGAAAAGTTGCTCGCTGTACAAAAAAAGTGTATACTTACTCATCAACCTCCAAATAGTGCCGCCCAAATCTCTCTTCACATTCTGTTACTTTCTATAGTTTTCGAAATCTACCCTAGGCTAGGTCAGGTTTAAAAACATCTCAATTCTTCTAATCTTTTCTCGCTCGCAATGCTTTCTCTGTCTCTTGGTTCTCTTTCTTTCAGTATTTTGGTGAATGCCATCTCTCATCCTTTAAATTCCTACTCAAAAGTGGTGTTGACATGTTGGTATACTCGCTTTTATTCCTAAACTCTGTATCTACTTTTCATGATTGAAAGACCTCTATTTTTATTTTTCTCAATACAAATTGGGTGAAATAAAACTTTTTTTTTTCCTTAACTACAATTTATTCATGTTTTTTTTAGTTTTTTTTTCAGTTTTTTACAGGTTTTATTTTCATTAAATGTTAATGTTATTCTAAACAAATATAAACGAGCTAATACGGTTACAATTTCACTGAGTATTTTCAATTTTTCAACATGATTTGGAGGATACACTGAAATTAAACAAATAATTCATTTTGTATAAACAATGTGCAGAACTACCCTTGTTCTCACATAACTTATAATTTTATCAATTGTTTTGACAGTTAACAAATATGTTCTTATCAGTAGAGTTTGAGCCTGTCAGACTGCTGTTTGTGGCTTCTACTTACATAATTTACTAATGTAATTTACATTTGTTATGCAAATATATATTCATTATTTATTAACTTACTTTAAAACATTAATGCTTAATATTATATTTATATAAGAATGAGTCTGAATTAGACAAAACTCTCAAAAGTGACTTAGGGATGCAAATGATAACAATAATAAAAAATAATATGAAAATTAATAATATTTTTATACCAAGAATTGTAAATGTAAGGAGGATACAGTGAATGATTCTAAATTTTATATTTGGCTTTGTGATAATATATCGAACAACTTGTAGTTCCACTATCACTAGACCCCTCACTCCCCCACTCCCCAGAACCCAGTCACTACTACTGATTACTGACTACTGTGCTGTGATTATTGTTCAAAGCAACAACTATCACTGGGCTCCAATCAAAACATGTTGATCAAATGCCATAAACTTTTAATTTTGATTATTGACTTGATTAAGTGTCTGAAGTATTCTCCCAAGTTGTGATGAAAGTATTCGTGTGAGGAATGACAGGTGTTGTGAATGGGAGCTAGGTTGGCTTGTAGTAAGCAAGGACTCAATAAGCATTAGTAGACCTTAGCATAATTCATCTCTTCAGTTGGCAAATTTTTCAGAATTTTCCATTAGTTCATTACGCATTTATGATGCAATATATAATACCTCTAGTTTTTGTCATACACGTTCAATATCACAACATAAAAGTCTGCATTCATGGAGTGGCCTTTTCTACCTTTTTATTTTCCTAAAATAGAGTTACACATTCACTCGACTTTTTTTTGACATCGTGACATTTCTAAATTCTGATAAAGAAATATTATAAAAATTTAAATTAAAGCTTAAACAGACAGAGTAAGAAAACTTTAATGAAGCCACAAACAAAATATTATGAATATCAAAAATTCAGACTATAAAATAAATATAATAGAAAATACACGCACAAAATTTTGAACACAAACTTAGGGGCTTCACGACCTTGTGTTAGGAAGAATGGTAACAACAAAAATAAAATGTCCAAATATAGAGCATATTGTTGCTATAAAGCTGTGTATAAAATAATTGTTCAAACATGTAATTTCCACAATTAAGTTTTGAAAAAAAACGAAAAAAACAAAGTGTGTGTTATTACTCGTTTTTTTCAGGCTGTGTTTTTTTTCATGAAAAAAAATCAAACGTTTTTTCGGTTTTTAAAAATAAACGAGCTTTTTAAATGTTTTCTCTTTCCCAACCCTATTCATCTACAACATCCACTCCAATGACGAAGACTTCACGCACTTCATTTACTCCCCTCATTTTTGATAGTACTGCATTTTTCAACAACAATTTATGCTCACGTAGCTAGAAGTGGGCCCCTTGATCAACTTAGAATCTATCATTTCTCTCGAATTTTCCTTGAGGCATTATCAGCGAACAAGGTTGTTATCAATTACTTTCAAAAGTTCAAGCTCCATCCATCTCTTCCACTCCACATTATATATTTCACTCGGCTCTTTTATAACATTCTTTCTTTGAAAAAACATAACTCAAACCTTCGTCTAGTCCTCAATATTCTTGATAAGGTGTTATTTTTCTCGGACCTAATTGGAAGGGTCATATTAGACTTCTCTTTTGCTAAACAAGCTTACTAAAATGTTGGGTGTTCTGAGGCAACATTCAGAATTTCTTCACGGCCAACCTCAGTTTTGATATTAACAGGGGGGTCGTTTGCCCACTGTACAGAGTATGCTTCACACATCTGGAGTGATTACACTCACACTGTTCCTCTTTAAATGGTTGAGTCTATTAGGCTTTTATTTTTATCAAGTGAATGTATGCATCACTACTTTATTTCCATCGTTATACTATAACGTTACACTGGCTCTTCTGAGCTCTTCAATCCACATACCTCCTCCATTGGAGAAGGGTTCTGTGCGACACAACCTTTCTACACAGTCCTCATATTTTTTCTATGCTCATCTCTGCACCCTACAGTTCTTATAACAGCTAATGCTTCACATCTTACCTGCTACTCCACTGGTTAAGTCGTGGTGAAGCATACTCTGTTATCTATTATTCCAAAAACACGCTGTATAGAAAACTTTATGCAGATGCTAGTTAGACTTTTAATAACACCGTACGATACCTTTAATTTTGTAAATCACAAGAAAAGCTAAAATTGTTGTAACTGTACAATTCCAGCGACTATTTTTTTTATTGAGAAAAGGTGTGAAGAATATATATATATTATATATATATATATATATATATAATTATATATATATATATATTATACATATAATATATATATATATATATATAATATATATATATATATAAATAGTAATATATATATAATCATAATATAGACTAATATATTATAATAATATACCATAAATAATTATATAAATAAGGATATATATATATAAATATATATCATATATATTATATATATATTAATAATATATATAATATATATAATATATTCTATATATATATAAACCCAACCCTTTATATATATATATAATATATTATATTATATATATATAATATATATATATATATACCTACATACATCAAGTAATACCCTATATATATATATATATATATATAAATATATATCTAACAGTTAATAGCTCGTCGCTAGTGAAAAGAAAAAAATCCATTCTGGGTCACGAGACCGCGACGAACATCCAACTGTGGTATCGTTATATTATAATATATATATATATTATTTATTAATAATAATATATATATTTATTCGCATGCTTTTTAAATATTCGCAAGTGTGACGTTTCGCATCACAAATATTAAAAAATAATTATTTGCTATTTGCACGTCGGATACTTCGGAAAGGCTGTTAGGAAAATGTTCTAGTGAATGACAGAAATTTTAACAACTTTTTGTCGAGAAACTGATTAGGGCAATTAGTTGGACTAGTTGCCGTCTCAAATTTTGACCAGTATAGAGGTACAAAGCACAATCGAATGTCTAAGCAATTATACATTCATTCGATTAGCAACTCCGTACCTTAGTGTAGTTTTAATATTCGGGCTCGACAATCAACTGCTCCGAACGGAGATTTCCCCATAGGCTACCCTTATCACAGTTGGTTTGTAACTACTTCGATATTAGCTTTCCTCCATGACAACGTAAACCATACACTTTGCAATCGTAATTATTCTCAGAAAGGAAGAATGATATCCGGGTTATGAACTATCTAAGCAGCAAAAACAAAGAAAATGTAGAAAGGAAAATGAGTTAAAAGAGTAAAGGATCCCCAATTCCAGATTTAAGAAGGAATGAAATTACTCTTGAAAACTAAATATATGAAACAATATATGGGACAATGGAAAACGAAAATCATAAAGTATGCGAATACTAGTCAAATTTACCAGATAATTCTTATTTTCAGTTAATGATGACTCTTTCGTGCTTCGTCGGACGCTGAGAATTCTTGTGGTTCTTGTCACGGCTACGCGAAAGTATTCGGTCTCTGTTCAACCACACTACTCAAAGTGGGGAAGTACTACAGAGATATTATTTGAAAGAAAAACAGAATTAATAACCTCTATCAATTAATCATCCAATTTAGCTTTCTACCATCCAGACGATTTCACAATGGTCAGATACTCATTATCAGCATGCTCTCTCCTTTTTGTTGTTCTCTGACTAGTCATCGCTATTTGTACAGATAATATTTCATATCCAAATTTGCTCCTAACCTCTTCACCTTGACACGTCACCCACAGGAACATATCAGTGGCGTATTTTAATGAAATGTTGTCGATTAATGGTTACCTATTTCACAGTACTCGATGTCCACTGGTCCTGAGATGATGCTTGGTGCGACTACTATATAAAGTAATGGATATTTATGTTTCTGTGTCTTTGATCTCCCATGTGAACAGCGAACAAAACTTCCGTCAGTCATCACATTAGAAATGTCGTGACACTCAACAAGGAGTAACGAAGTTCTCTCAAAATATAGATTAATTTGCGGTACACTTGAATCATTCGACCATGGAAATTAGAACTAAGATTAAATTACAATCGCAAATGAGAGTAAACGCTTTAACTTTCAGTAATACTGACGTTACTCTGAAATTTTGTTAAGGTTGCAAGAACTTAATGACTCTTTCTGCCAGTACGGCCGTTCTGATGATAAAATAAATGTCTTCCATCCCATGACAATTCGTTTTTCTATATTTCTAACCATTGTTTTCATTGTACTCCAATCACTATTTAAGAGATCACAAATCATTGCTGAAATCAGGCAAACCACTTGTTTGTCTCCTCTTCGCTAATAACTCTGAGATAGTATTAATATCCTCCGACAATGACAGTCAAGGAATAAAAAATGAGGTTCATTCTATCTTAAAGTTTTTTTTCTTCCTCTAAATTTATGGTTCGGTACATTTGTGTTATTGTACCATTAATGATGGGACAATGAACATCATTAATGGAAAACTATTTGTTTACCTTTCACTCGTTAATTTTGAAAGTCAACAGCTAACGTAAATTACACGTGTTCCACATAACATTTCAAGTGTCTACATCGTTAATTTCTTGCTTCCAAAAAATGACTTTTGTGTAGACCCTTTCTCCCTTTCACCTACTTCTTTATTTCGCTTTGTTTGAATCATGTAGACCCATACAACCTAGCTTGAAAGGGATATAATATTATATATATATATATATATTAATATATATATTATATTATATATACCTAGATATATACTTAATATATTATATTTACTTTAGGTGGTTCATCAATTCCTTATAATATATATATAACTATACTAATATATATAATAATCATACCTATTATATCCTATAATCTTTTATAATATATATAATATAATATATATATTATTAGGAATCAAAAAGTAGTGTTATGACGGATATGAGCGTGTGTAAGATATAAATGTTGTTCCGAAAGGATTCTTTAATATAATAGCGGAGTGAGGCAGGGGATGTGTTTGTGTTACCTCTCTTTGGTTATATTTCATTTTGATATCATGATGGTAGAAAGAATTAGAGATGGATTTAACGCGGTGGCAGGGAAATGGTCGTTATGAATGATCGGAACTAATGGCGGTCGAGTGTCGCAGGTGATCCCACCAACTACTTATCGAGATCGTGCAGGGATTTTGGTCTTTGATGTTAGTGAATCTTGAAGAGATTTGAGAGGATTGGTAGAGAGATTGGCCAGGGTGTGTAAAAGGAAGGGTTTGAAAGTAAACGTAGATAAGAGTAAGGTTATGGTGTGAGTGAGGCAGTCCTCAGTGTGAAGTTATGTTGATGGTGAGCAGCTGAACAAGTGTCTGAGTTAAATTATTTAGGAATATATGTTGGATGAAAAGGGAAACGGATGATGCAGAGGTGTAGTAGGAAAGTTTTGAATGGCAGGAAGGGGGACGGTGGCATAAATCGTTGGTGGATGTTAAGGGACTAAGTCTTTGAGTGCCATCATAGGGTCTTACCATGGAGGTAGGACCGTAAGTAATAACCAGTGAAAACTATGGTCTGGGAGACCGAAGAGAAGTGGATTGAGTCAGTGTAAACGAATGTCTGAAGGCGAGATAAGTGAGTGCAGATGGCGCAGAATAAAAGGTCCATAATAGGATGAATGCGGGGTTTTGTAGGGGGTATGGTTGTGAGCCCACTCTGGGCCAGGGTGATGAACCCTACACTTCGGATCGATATGCCATAGTGCAAGGTCAGTCGCTTTTTATCAGTCCCGTGAAGCATAGGGTGGATTTTTCTGTACTGCGCCCGTAAGTTTCTCTACAACTAATAGGTATATAGAGGGCGGTGGTAAGGCTAGACTTTCTTTTCGACTACTAGTGTCCATGCTTCTCCTACTCACGATCTCTACCCCAGTCTTGGGGAAAACAAGGAAGATGATATATATATATATACTATATATATACTATATTTATATATATAATATATATATATAATAAGTATATAATTAGTATACTCACTAAATATACTGAATATAAATATATTATAATATTAAACTCAATATATTTATACTTAATTATTATATATATATATTATATATATATATATATTCTTAGAAAAGGATATATATATATATATATATATATATATACAGGGTGTCTCACAAGTTATGTTACAGCGGTGTATCACCATACGGGATGTTTAAGTATGAAAATGTGTAATAATATAAGTTCGATTATTTAATTCATTAAGGAGGATGGGATATGTTACGTTGGTGTCTGCGCACGCGCAATACGAAAACCGCGCACAAACATGAGAATGTCGAATGGGATGATATATTTTTTAATGGCTTCTGTGAAATGCACATAAAAATGAGGAGGGCTCTTTCCTCTCGACATTATTTTTTGATATACTGGTTGTTCGTTTCCCCACGCATTGCACCAAAACAACTAGACGTCCCGTAGACACTCATGTGCCTAAGAACGCATAACTCCCTTTTAAGTGTCCATTTATTATAGGTTAAATACAAAGCCGTATTATCCAATCAGTATATAAAAAATATCGATACAGCTAACAAAGGAAATAAATTAAAATACCTAATGCATACCCTTTTAGATTACATTGATATGTAGCCTAATAAATAAGGCCATGTGAATGTGTACAACCAACTAACAGCTATCATATGAAGGGTATGTCATAACCTACAAAAATTATGCCGAATAAGTGTAGTGAACGTATAACTTCAGAGTGGTTTGTTTAGTCAGAACCATTTACATTTGGAAACCTGCCACATGTACCAGTATACATACAGGACATGTTGGAATTGGTGTACCATTAAGCAAAACAAGGAATTGCTCGCAGATTGCTGCCAGAATATGAACAACCGTTATCCACATCGCGACCGCCGATGCCACATGGCATTCCATAGAGTTAACAGACGTTTAAAGGTACAGGGTCGATAGTTCAACCCCTCATCACATAGGGGGGTCTTGTCCGTACATTCGACGTCGAACTGATCTGCTATACACCCATGAAATTCCAACGATCCTCATTACGCAGGCAGCCGCTTGGGAATCGAAGGAAACCACGACGTATTGTGTTCTATACAACATTGTATCTTATTAGGGCACACCATGTGCTATGTTTTGCATCGTGGAGGACCAACACGGTGGCTGGGATTCCTCGCTTGTTCATTGATTGCCTTCTAATGATGTACCGGACTTATTGGAAAACTAGACCAATAAACTGACTTTACCAATAAACGGTAGTAAACAGGGGAATTCAGACATTGACGGGAACAAACCCCACATATAACCATTCACTAGCCGATTCACCAAGGTCTCATACTCAGTCAACGTTTGGTGTGTATTACTTCAATAGTAGGATTATCGGGCCTTACGTCTTCGAGGGGAAATTTGTGTGGATAGTGACAGACGTAAACCTTCCATTATCGTGACAGCACCGACCGACCCGTTGAGTGATATACCTTGTAAGGACACAACGAAAAAATAACAACCACATGATGGGTGCACCAGCAACTCAATGCAGCCATATGAACGACCTAACCTCGAACAGTACATTTCCGGGAGGGAGGATCGGAAGATCTGGTCCTATCCATGCGGGGCGCTGCCGTGATTCACCTCCGCACTTAACACCACTGGACTACTTTCTGTGGGATGTCTGGTAATCTCAAACATACGTGACGCTGGGTTTAATGACCCAGTAACCTCGTCCGATGATCTTCGCCGTCATATAATAACCAACGACTGTTAGAGGGATCAACTTGGCTATCACTGTCATTGGATGCAATGGAAACAGGCTGCCCCAGAGGGCATGAGGCACTTAGATATTTCGGCCTAGGATGAAGTGTCATTCGTCAACAAGCATTTGATTAATTATACTGTAAATGTTACAAGTGTTTGAATGAGACTACCTACACCGTTCTTCATCCAGTTTGGGCATGCTGTGAGATAAGATTCATTAGGCGTGTAAATTTGCTATGATTACCTACTTAACAACGTTATACTATACATGTATTGATATTATTGAGCTGCTCTTGATAACTACCATTGTTCTTCTTCAACTCTTATTTCCCATTCACAGTTTTAAAACTAATTGTTCTTTGGTAACATGACGCGTTCTACGAACCTGTACATGTAACTGTATTTATTAACGCAAATGATATGCCTAGTGTTTATGTGGAACACTTCCGATGGAAACGAACAACCGTAAAAAAATGCCTGTGAGGAAGAGCCCAAATCATTTTTTATGTGCATTTCACAGGAACGCACATAAAATAATATCATCCTCCCATTTTGCCGTTCTCATGTTTCTTGTGCCCGCCGCGGTTTTCGTATTTCTGACTGCGTGCGCAGACACCAACGTAACATATCCCATCCTCCTTAATTAATTAAATAATCGAACTTATAAATTCCTACACATTTTCATACTTAAACATCCGTACGGTGATACACCGCTGTAGCATAACTCGTGAGACACCCTATATATATATATACATACAATCCATATATTATATATTAATATATATATAAAAAAATATATATTATTATATTATACTATATTATATAATATAGATGCATATCATAACTATTAATATAATATTATTATATATATTAAGGTCTAAAATGTCAGTTATATTTTATATATATATATATTATAATATAAGTTCTATATATATATATATATTTATACTATATATATATATTATATTATATTTCGATAGTATATTGAGAATAAATAGAAATTTATTTCCCTATAATTTATTAGTATAATATATAATATATAGGTATATTAATAAATAGATTTTTAGGTACTCACTATCGACCATACTTCCAGTTTATTCCTAAATAGATTAGTATACTTTATAATATCATAGGGTATAGTATATATCAAATAACCCTAAACATGATAATTTCCTCATAAATAGTATATCCCATACTTATTAAATATATGATAGATTTATATATATAATATATTATATTTTATATATCAACTTTTTTTCTTTATTTCATTTTTTTTAATATCTTCTAGGAATATATATGTCGAAGCTAGTGTGCGGTAGCTGGTGTGAGCCCGGTTGCGATCAACTAAGGCCCGCACCAAGTCGGAGTATAGACACCGGCACCCGCACCGCACCACTAATTTTCTTGTGCTCCGCACACGCCGGAGCCGCTACTTTTATTTTTTTTTCACGCCGCTCGCGCACCGCACCATTGTGTCTCAGCAACTGATAAGAATTTCGTAATGCGCATTCCCGGCACGCTGCACCGCACCAAAATTATTGACGCTCACCACGGACCCGCACGCCAACACGCAACCCGGTGTGGACGCGATTTTCCCCAGGTCAATGTTTTCGTGTTGGTGTCGCTCTGCCGACCAATTCCCTACGCCATAATAGATATTCCAATGAGCATAAAGAAATTTATTCACAACTCATATCCATCGATCGTGCCGATATCTTTCAAACCAATTAGTCTAGCTTTTTCATTTTTTCACCTTATAGGATATATAATCTAAGTATACCTATGTGTATTTATATATATTTCTTCAGATATATAAATTATGTCATTAAGAGAAGCTTTTATACTTAGTTTACCTAAAATTGTTGAAGAAAAGATTACTATTGTCTTTATCATATATTATGTATAATATATATATATATATAATATTTAATAATATATAATATAATAATAATAGTGTACTGCTCGCTCGCTCCGGAGCGCCTACAGCTTTTTCTCAAAAAAGTATAAGAGATATAGGTCTGAAACTTGGGATATAATCTATGTATGGGTTAAGCATGAAACAGTGTAAATTTCAAGTCTGTAGAATGTATATAGAGGGGGGGGTCACCCTCGAGAGCGTAGCCGCTGCGCCCGCAGTTTTATGCCCCTTTTGGCTTTTCAAACCCGAGATTGAGTAAGTGCCTAACGAGAGTTTAGGCTCGGAGCGTGGATGACGTAATACTCGTCGTGAGACCGAGGATACTCAGCGCAAGTGAGCGCTCGCGCGTGCGCAATTACACATACACTTGTTTTATTTTTTATAATTAATTATTATTTGTTATTATTATATTGTATTATTATTATTATGATATTAATTTATTGATTATTATTTATTATTATATAATGTTATTTATTTATATTATTATATGTATTATTATTAGTTATTATTTTTTATTACGTCTGAAAGATTCTCGATTCTTCGAAGAGAATCGAATCCTGAGTCGATAAATAACGATTCCTGTAAGGATTCGTTTTTTATTTACGCACTCCGACTTTGCTTTCGCCTAGTGGTTGCTGCGTTCGCATCCGTTCTGAAGTCCAATTATATCTTACATGGTTACAGTTATAGTATTTGGTGTAAATGTGTAAAGGGATGTTAGAATAGTAGGTGATGTACAGCTTCATTGTAGACTCGAAGGATTACCAGTAACCCCTGATCGATCCCCCAGTCCAAAAGAGAGTGGGACCGTTACATAGCCCCCCTCTAAAATTTTAAAGATAATCTTAGAAAGAATTGAAACTCGGTAGAGCAGTGGATAAGAGGAGTCCGGCAGTCGCGAACGGAAGTCTGGAGTTGGATTTCGGATCATAGGTCCCAGCGCGACCCCACCGGAGGGGGTCCCAGATATGAAAAAAGGAAGAAGAAATGCATGGAATGCAAGACAGAGGAAGAAGAAGAAGGAAAGGAAGGAGTAGGAAAGAGGAGAAGAAGGAAGAAGTGAATGACGAGGAGGCTCAGTATACTAGAGTGGAGTAGGCAAGACATCTGGTGTAGGAACCGATGCAGTGTCTAGTTAGTAAACATTCATGTAACACTAGTGCTCTGGGCTTTTAATATAGGTTATGATCTGTAGATTTCGATTAATTAATGCGTTTCAGAACCATCAAGAAACAAAAAATAAATGAGAAAATTAGAATAAATAAAATATGAATAAATAAATGTAACTTATTCTTTTTGTTTATAACTTTACAAATTACGTTTTTACATACCCGTAAAAGCTCAGATAAATCAGTAAATCCAAACACCATCCATTATACTCTTCCTGTCACCTCTCCCTCCTTGTCCCAGTTTGTGATCTTATTATCTATTGATTAAGGTCAATTTTACTAAAATTGTACTTCTCCTACATACCTAAGCGAGATCTAAATCTCATAAATCAAACACCATCCAATCTACCATCCTGTCACCCTCCTGGAGTCCAGTATTGTGATCTATATTGCATCATTAGATAGATTCTATTGATTAAGATATTTTTTACTAAAATTGTACGTTTAACATACCCTAAAGCTTAGTAAATCAGTAAACAACACCATCCAGTCTACCACCTGTCACCTTCCCGATCCAGTTGTGATCTTGATAGATCTATTGCGATTCTATTGATTAAGGTCATTATTTTTTACTAAAATTTGTAACGTTTGTACATACCCTAAAGCAGTAAGATCAGTAAATCCAAACCTTCCATCCCGGCCCACCAGTCCCGTTTCCCTCCTGTCCTCCTTAGATCTATTTATCTATTAGATCTATTGTGGTTCACAGTCAACAGGTGTCATGATATCGATTTTATGTGTGAATTAAGTATTCATAACGTAAATCTAAATAAGTTCTTTTATAACTACATATAGATCGTATTTATATCATGATAATTTGTCATAACGTTAACTCAAAGTTTGTCTTACTAATTAATAAAACTTACTAAGTGCGAGTGGATCATAAACTAAGTATGATAAATACTATTCAACCCAGGAAACAAAAGCCTGACATCACCTTTCGTTATAACCACGATTATTACGGTTATACGTTAAACAAAAGTATCTACACTTAACAAACAGCTAAAAGTCACCTCAAGGTCATAAACATCCAAAAGATCGTACCATCCTCTCACACTTTGTGTCTAAGCATCTCTCTAACTAACAATTGTAATTGTTACTAGATATAACAGTGGTAATATTTTAACAAAAATTTTCACAACATTGGTATAACTATCATACTGATCATCAACGAAATTGATACATCTAACATATAAGGTTTCCTCATCAATAAAGCTACACATGGATGTACTCATAGAACTAAGAAAATATTGTTACCTACAAAAAGGACAAAACGCTAACACAACTTACACATGAATAAACTCTCGCCTTAACATTAACAAAGTTCCACACTATAACAAGACTAAAATAACTAACACGGCACGCAAACGTAACCTATTTCTTACTTTTCACAGCATATGCTCTAAGCATATAATATAATTCGTTAACCTTACACTGACACAGTAACTATCACATTGAATTAAATCTTTATACTTAGCCATCATTCTGTCAATATGAATATAACTCCACAACGACAAATCTAACACATCTTAAACAGGAATAAAAGGTCAACGTTACAAACTTCCGCCCCTAACAACAGTAAAGTAACTAACATATTCATTCAAATAACGATAACTTATTCACACATTAGCTCAATCAATGTCATCTATACATAGACAATGGTTATCTTTACAATAAAAGCATAGGTAAGTATTAGCAAAATTTACCATAACCTTGCGTAATTCAGTATCAAGAGCCAACGAAAGATTTATGCTACGATAACAAAGTTTATCACATATAAAGCCACCGTAACATAGGCCAGAAACTAA